>JAJKFL010000010.1:2676584-2814084 GCA_021186555.1 Reticulitermes speratus | reverse complement strand
ATCTTCAAGGGTCAAGATGTCCGAGAAGAAAAGAAAGCCGGCAAGACATTACGCAGTTTATATAGAGGAATGCTTGACTCTTGAAGATGGAACCGATACGTTGTCCCGAAACGCCGGTGAAAGATTACCATTCGACGCTACATAATACCTGAGAAGAGCGCGATCTTCACACACGAGTTGCCAAGTGCGTTGAGGTTGACTGTGGGATTTTCGAACATTTATTGAACTGTAACAAATTGTTCATTTCTTCTTCTTCTTCTTCTTCTTCTTCTTCTTCTTCTTCTTATTAGTCGTCCTCTTCTACCTTCCGGTGTCGAGGTATTGTTAATTTCTGTGTAACTAATTTGCAATTTAAACATTAAATTAAAATTTAAAATTAAATTAACAGTAAATAATTTCTCTCTCTTTAGTACCAATCAAAATGCTTTTGTATTTGTAGATTCAAAGAGCTTTATTTCGGTAACCATTCATAATTCGACACATGTTCATATGGGCTTATTTTTCACAATGACCACTACTATCACCTTCCAAAATACTGACCTATCCTCCTGAATCACCCTCTATGTAACTGAAACATGTAGTAATAAATTTAGACAAAGAAGACGGTGAAATATACTGTTGGTAAAGTGTTATATGTTATGTACCCAGTAATTCCATGATGCATGCTCAATTAACGTGATAAATATGAAAGGTATAAATATAAGTCTGAGATTGTATTTACATCATTTTAAAGTAATGTATGTAATTGAATGTCAATAAATAGAAATTGTATATTTTAATGGCTTGTCGTTCAGAATGTCATGGTGTTTGATTTATAGATATTGCCATTTACATTAACTTTCAACATCGCTAGAGAAACCAATATATGTATATACAGGGTATACACAAAAGAATGGTGCGGTTTTAATAGTGAACACTATTAAAACCGCACCATTCTTTTGTGATTGCCCTGTATATACAGGGAGTTCAACGAAAATCTTCAACTTTTAATCGTGGCTGAAATTTTGGGCACTGTCATTCAGTCATGACTATGATCATATACCGTCTTCAGAATTCTTCAAAGTTAAACTATGGTTTTAATTTGGCAACCTTGGACAGACGGTTGAAGTGGGGATATATTAAATGCATTTTTCACGTAATATTCTTAGAGTAACTAAATGAAATGAATTAGATATGTGACACGAAAAGGAAAATTAAAAATATACAGGTCATAAAACATTTTGGTCAGGAATCTGAAGGGAAGAGGCATAGATGGAAAGGCACGTAAAATTGAGGTAAGAGATAATCTGTGGTCTTTTGGGTAATTACACGGAGTCGTGTGGTAATTATTTACCGACGTTTCGGTACCATCTTCATGGGTCAAGATTCCATCTCGGAATCTTGAACCATGAAGATGGGACCGACACGTTGTCCCGAAACGTCGGTAAATAATTACCACACGACGCCGTGTAATTACCCAAAAGACCACAGATTACATCAACATCGCGGCGGAAGCCTGAAATCAAGGATTGAGGTTAGAAGTTCACAAGATTTTTAAAGTATGACAGTTATTTGACTTCTTTGGGATAGTGTACGTATACAGGTGATCTTTTTTTAAAGTGCTTATGAATCTCGGTGTTATGTAAAATAGGAAAGTTTCTTAACTAACTCAGTATGTATATATATGTATGTACGTATGTAACAATTTTTGAGGGAAGACACTACACCATGACAGAGAGTTCTACCTCCATAAGTCTACAGTTTGTGGTAAATGAAGCTACATGGGCTACGAAAGATTCAAGTCGTCTGTGATGTTATGCTGTGTCGTTCGTAAGTGGTTTTCGACGTTTCGAACGATCGTATTGCCTTCATCTTCAAAGACCGATTCACCCTTGAGGAAGAAGGCACTACGATCCGCCGAAACGTCGATAACCACTCGCCCAACTATGCTGCTTCAATTAACAGAAGACTTGCCTCTTCAGGAACCCCAAGTCTCGCACAAAAAAAAATCACCAATTCCATAATTTCATCTATTCTTAATTTCCCTACTTACGCGGTTTGTTTTTGATGACATCGGCTTTAATGCTCATGTTAAGGCAGACTATTAAAATCGTTGGACTTCCCCATCACTGAAGTGGAAGAATCTAATTTATCTGCTCGTCTTTTTGTGAACAGTTTAGTAAGCAGAACGACCATACAAAGCGGTGATCTAAAGTGGGATATCCTGCAGACTTTCAGGGCGCAGGATAAGCGAATAAATATCTAACAGGGGTGTACAAATATATGACACATTGCTGTATAGAGCCAGTGCACGGACCTATATGATTAAGATGAGCTCGATCCCCACGATTTTGATTTGCTGTACGCAGTTGCCCTCTGGTGATAGAAGCGAAATCACCGAAGGGAAATATAAACATTTCATCAATGAAGAATTACTAACTAACTGACTAACTCTGTGGGACAGAGACTTTCTTGAAAAGCTACCATTACTTCAGATAGTTGAGCAATTCTCTCATGTTTTATGGAATCTGAAACTTCATAATTGTATTTACAACAGCACACCACTCATCCATATCCTGAGCTAGATCCATCCAGTCCACATCCCTCTATCATATTTGTTGAAGATCTATTTTAATAGTATCTTTCCATCTACGCTTATGTCTTAAAAGTGGTCTCTTTCCCTCAGGTTTCCCCACCAAAAACCTGCATATACCTCTCCTCGCCCATACGTGCCATATGCCGCGCCCATCTCATTTTTCTTGATTTGATCAACCGAATAATACTTGGTGAGGAGTATCGAGGTAATTCATTGTGAGACGTCCGACAAAAGATCGAGTATATTTCACAATGAGACGTCCACCTAATTGTAGAAAATAATCAGATGAGAAACCCGATGAAAAAGAAAGTATTTCACCTTTGAATGCCGGACAAAATACCGAGATAATTCACAGTGAGGCGTGCAACAGAATATCGAGTAAATTCACCGCGAGACGTCTGATAAAATACAGGGATAACTGACTGTGAGACATGCGAAAATATGTCTAGATAATATGCCGTGAGATGCCCGAAGAAATATCTGAATAATTCAAGGAGAGGCGTCTTACAAGTTATCGATATGTTAGGCCTCATACGTATCGAGATAATCCACAGTTAAACGTCTGACAAAATATCTAGATAACCCACAGTTAGCCGTTGGACAAGATACCTAGGTAATTCACGTTGAGACGACCCACAAAATATTGAGCTAGTTCATCGTGAGACATCCGAAAAAATATGGATATAATTCACAGTTAAACCTTCATCAAAATATCTAGATAACTCGCTGTGACACGACCGACAAAATATGGAGTACATCCATCGCGAGACGCCCGACAAAATATCGAGAAAATTCACAGAGTTAATTCGAAAAAATATCGAGATAATCCACCGACTTAAGTCGACAAAATATCGAGAAAATCCACCGACTTAAGTCGACAAAATATCGAGAAAATCCACGAGTTACTTCGACAAAATATCGAGATAATTCAACAAATTAATTCAACAAAATATCGGTATAATTCACCGAGTTACTTCAACAAAACATCGAGATAATCCACCGAGTTAATTAAACAGAATATCGAAATTATTCACCGAGTTAATTCGACAAAATATCGAGGTGATTCACCGAGTTAATTTGACAAAATATAGAGATAATCCACCAAGTTAATTCGACAAAACATCGAAATAATTAATCGAGTTAATTGGACAAAATATCGAGATAATTCACCGCGAGACGTTCAACACATTATTGAGATAATTCACCCTGACACGTCCGGTAAGATATGAAGATAATTGACAGTGAGACTTCCTATAAAATATCGAGATAAATTACTATTCTGAGTTGCACAAGACGTCGGTGGAAAATGAGAAAAATGCACCCACTGAATCAAGACTTTTAGAATCTTTTCTTCGTATCAATCTATCTTTTTTCCCGTCTCAAACCATCAAACATGATTGAAGCCGCAGTAAAAAGCGCAGAATGTTTCGCCGTTTGATGCTTTACCTTCTTTACAGCTCAATTTAGCAGTAAAGGCAGCACTACTTAGACCAAACTTCCCAGCTCTGGTTTGTCGTAAAAGTTTCCCTATCAAAACACATGCGAAAAATATGATGACTTCAGTGATTTACCGAGAAGGCCTTTTATAGCAACAAATATTGTGACCTACCCTATCGAACACTCAGTTTAATTCTGTTTGACAATTTCATCAGTCACAGCGTGTTTCGAGATGGGTCCCGCAAGCAAACAAACATTTAAGATTCGCCTTTCTGTGCAAGTATTAAAAATGGTATTTCAACTTGTGAGCGATGGAGTATCCGAGGAACAGAGAAAAGTGCATAACATTGACCTTTCATTTCTACCCTCCTTCTAAACGTCCGTAATTGCAGAGCATCTCTTTTATCTTTGCCGTCAGCACGACAGCCATCACGGGATATAGCGGCGGATGCAGGCTTTCTATGCGATAAAGCTGTCTTGCTCGGGGACACGATAAAGTGGACACGTGGCATTTACAAGGCGACACGACGAACATCCCAGAACCATTACCGCTGGTGTTTGCAGGCGTGTCTCCTGTATTAGTTATTATTTAGTTATTGTATCTATCAGTTATATTCATTCAACAAATTTTGACGATGTAGAACTCCGTTGTTATAGAGGATGTAGTCCTTTGTACATCTGGAATCGACTAATAAACATCTGACGTACATAATACCCTTTTCTTTATTTATTGAAGGGCCCCGCAGCAGATGCTACAGACGCACCGCAACCTGTGCAACACTGTGATGAAGATGATTAGTTTTTTCGTTTTTCCGTATAATGGAGCACCGGTGGAATTAAATTGACAGGGGAAAACCGAAGTACTCGGGGAAAAACCTGTCCCAGTGCCACTTTGTCCACCACAAATCCCACATGGACGAACCCGGGCCTCCGCGGTGATAGGCCGACGACTAACCGCCTGAGCCATGGCACGGCCCTTACTTAATACCCTTAATTTATAACACACCGGTTAAGATGATTATAGTAGAGCATGGTCTCTGAGTGACGTCAAAGCCGTTTTAAAGCTACGGGTGTCGATATAAGATATATATATATATATATATATATATATATATATTTGTACCTATACACCGTCTACCTGTAATTAACAATATTCAATGGGATTGTTTTAGAGTTTACGTATTCTAACGAACTTTGTTTTATACAAAACAGATGATACACATCAATAAACATTGTTTTATTGATAAATTATGTGCTACAACTTCAATAATTATTTTTTTATAAGTTCAAAAACTTCCCGATTAAATGATAATGGGTATACCGCTAGTTGTGTTATGTTCTATTCACACTGTAGAATTACTTCACACGCTGCACAATTCACCCTAACTAATCTCAGCCCTTTACACTACGTGTCGTTTAGAATGCTTTACGTATTTCCCTTTCCATAAATCACGAAGCCTGTTGGGTAAGTGGCAGCATCGCTTTAAATAAATTTTTTGTAACGCCACTCCATTCGAGTTTCCTCCGCTGCTTCTTTCTCAAACGTAACGCACTTTTACAGTAAAAAAAAATGCCTAACCCCATTTTAGAGCCAGGAACATAAACTGGAAAATGAAACTCAGAGATAATGGTGGGATATAGAAGGGTCCTTCATGGCGCCAAATTCGCATGGTTTACGCAGTCTGTCTATTGTTTTCCTCTGTGATGTTGAACTCCTGGGAGATCTTGTGTTATAACAATGAGGGAGAGAGACGTTAGTAAAAAAAAGATAAAGGTCACCCTATAACATGACATGAAGGCCCAGAGGGGGAGTAAAGATATGTCTACTCTGTCTCTAACCCCGCCGCTAGACGGGGGTGGGTGGTTAGCGCCACACCCCGGCCGCTTTACCACCGGGAAGGAGACACGGTACCCATTGTAAAGTAGGCTGCGTGGGCCCCAAGGCCGGTCTGGGAGACGTTGTTACAGGACATATAAATTTTTCCTTCGCATAAACGTAGTTCTTATTTATTTCAGATAAATATCTGTCATTGCAAATCCAATCACACTGCTGACACCACAACAGACAAAAAAAATATTTCCTATTCTGTGGGTTAAATATTTTTCACATCAAGAAACGCTTCAGATAGAAAGCACAGTTCCTGGCGACGTGTGTGTTTGGTGTCATGTTCCAATTATTTCCAAAGTAAACCACTTCTGACTAAATTTATTTGTGTATTCAGGTCTTCTGGGATGTGACGCCGTGTCGTTGGGTTAGTGTGTCTTGTTGGATCGCTTAACCCTCGAAGATGAAGGCACCGTGTTCCTTCGAAACGTCGAGAACCACTAATCCAGTGACACAGCGTCATATCCCAGAAGAACGGCATCCGTCATTACACCGCCGTTAAAAACTCAGCATTTGCACAAGGCTGCCATTGACTTTACGCAGGAAACAGTATATTAGTTTAAAAGGTAAAGTTCTCCCTAGAACAGGCCATGAAGGCCCAGAGGGGGAGTAGAGGTATAGCTCTACTCTTTCTTTAACCTCTGCACTAGATGGGGGTGGGTGGTCAACTCCACACCCCGGCCACTTTACCCCCGGGAATGAGACCCGGTACCCATTGTATAGGAGGCTGGGTGGGCCCCAGGGCAAGTCTGGACGGGTGCGAAAAATCTCGCCCCCACTGGGATGTTTTTTTTCCTGTCCCGTTATTTCCCTTTTGATCCATTTTATACTTTTAAATCCTTCCGTCCTTCTTCATGTCACTTATGATCCATACTAGTCCTTGTACAACAAACACAACACAAACATCCATGCCCCGGGATTTTTTTTTTTTTTTGCCTGTCCGGGTTTTTTCCCCTTTGAGCCATTTTTGTACTGTTTAAATCCTTTCGTCCTTCATGTCACTTTACGTTCCATGCTACCGTCCTTACAACAAACACAACACAAACATCCATGCCCCCGGCGGGATTCGAACCCACAATCCCAGTAAGCGAGCGGCCGTAGACCCACGCCTTAGACCGCGCGGCCACTGGGATCGGCCGGGATTCGATCCCCGGACCGTCCAGCCCGTAGCGAGTCGCTATACCGACTACACTATCCCGGCCCACAGTATATTAGTCTACATACCCAAATTTGTTACAGGCAAAACATGTCTGTATTCAGCTGAAGCAGATATGTCGAGGTGCTAAAAGTACCGTTTGGTTCTAGCAGACGTCAATAAATTCTCTGTAGTAATGTAATCCTCAATGACAGGGATGGGGTTGGAAATGATGCAGTGGGGATTACTTGATATCAAATTTGACAGGATATTCCTGCGGGTATGTATGGGTTTGGGTATGAGGATATATGAGACATCATCCAATATGGCGGCTGTTCCCTTAGGAGGGTAGAGGGATATCATAAAGAATGATATAAATATTATCTCTACAGCATCTCTTGTGTAGTTTAGAGAATAATATTTTATTTACGAAATACTTCCCGTAACCATTACAACCCTAAATGCTGCGGATCTGGCACGTCTTAAAAAGATAATTTCTTACATTTCATAAAAGTTCCAGGATAGTAATAAACATGTAAAGCTCTTCCTAAACTTCCACTTCACTCTTTGCGAATTTAGTTTTCCTGTTCTCAGATTTATGGCACACCCTGTATTATATTTGTATATAGCGGTATACCTACAGAGGGCCGATCCCAGTGGCCGTGCGGTCTAAGGCGTGGGTCTGCGGCCGCTCGCCTACTAGGATTGTGGGTTCGAATCCCACCGGGGGCACGTATGTCTGTCTGTTGTGAGTGTTGTGTGTTGTCAGGTAGAGGTATCTGCGACGGGCTGATCACTCGTCCAGAGGAGTCCTACCGAGCGTGGTGTGTCTAAAGTGTGTGATCGTGAAGCCTCGAAAAATGAGGCGGCCTAGGCCCCCAAGGGGCTGTCCAGCCATTGGAAAAAAAAATACCTACATAGGACTAGCTGTATCGTCATTAATTTATCTGCATATGTTTGGTGCTCCTTTTGTTCCTTCCCACAGCTCCTACTGTTCCTGCTGGGACACGAACTCATGATGCAGAAGAAAGTGTGGTGAAGAGGAAGAGTTATTTTGAAGGAATTTTAAACTAATGTGACTTTAATCATTTGTGTGTCCTGTCGATAGCTGGTTCTCTAGATAGGGCAGCCGAGATGCCAACTTTTACTTTATGCATTGGTCAGACCGACTTCATGGAGCTTTTCGGCGCTCGCAACAGGACTCATTCTGCAATACGTACATAACTGTGACACACAGAAAACAACAAGTTAGGAAATATCGGCAAATGGTCTTCCGACGCTTCCGCTCTGTTATTCTGTACAGAATTCAAATTCGTGTAATTGGCGTCGAGTAAAACACTGAAAATGTGCCTTTCCACATTACACGCAAAACACACTGTAAGATTCCTGACATCTTAGCAACAGTTTCACAATCGAGCATAATCGATATCTCGTAAACTTCGAGATATCATATGTCTTGTCCTTGTCTCGTAAACGAAGAGATTTGCAATTAGTCACGCAGTCTTGTTATGTTTAGATCGTCAGCTGTTTCTTCGGCCCCAGTTCGTACGTCACGGATAACACACTCTCATTTTACAGATCAACGATATAAATGTATATAGGTCCTCATGTAAAGTGTCTGTTAGTTTTATCCGATTTTAATGAAAATCGGAATATGTCGGCAAATTTTAGTAAACAATCCTAAATTTCACGAAAATCCTTCCGGTTGAAATCGCCCTGTTCCATGGGGACGGACACGCGGACGGAAAGATATGACGAAACCAATATTCGCTTTTCGCAACTTATTTGCGAAGGCGCCCAAAGAAATGGTAATATACGAAGACTACATTTATTTGGAAACGTAAAGTTAGTATCACTCGTCCAGAGGAATCCAACCGAGTGTGGTGCGTCTAAAGTGTGTGATCGCGAAACCTCGAAAAATGAGGAGGCCTAGGCCCCCTAGGGGCTGTCCAGCCATAGAAAAAAAAAGTTAGTATTTAGATAAGTCGGTGACAGTATTAACCAAATCATACAAATTTTTTTTAAAAACGAGAATGCTTTATTAACTATTTTCATTACATACATCACAAGTCAACGATCTGTAGTTAAGCTGTGCCCTATACCAGCTTCTGTACTGATCATATCTTCGGGATTCCCTCCCTGTCTGCACTTGTGGCCACGATAATCATTTCTTAGTACGAGTAGTGAAAAGTATGAAAAGCAGAAAAAACACTACCTACCTAACTGCTCTACTTAGAGCAAGCTGTGCTTCGGACGTTTATGCTTGTATCGTTTATACATCTGATTCAAATCTAGGATAGTATATTGTCCGATGGCCCCGATGAGGGGATTTGGATGCAAGTGACAGTTTGAATAGAACCGGATTGCTAGTCGTCGGACGTATGCCTTGATAGTTTCGATACCCAAGCCTGTGCGAAGGCGGATTAAGGGCGTGTATCTCGGAGAGGATGTGATGACTCGCAAACATTTGTTTTGCACTATTTCAAGCTGTTGGTACGTCGAGTCACTAATCGAGCACCATACCGGTGCCGCATAAGTCATGGTTGAACGGATCGCTGCCTTATATATATGCTTTTTCGTGGCCACTGAGAGAGTAGAGTCGTTGGCCAGAAGGGGAAAGAGTTGTACCAGGTTTCCAATCGCCTTTTGAGCTGCAGTCCGGATGTATGCTGAGTAGTTAAGGGTAGGAGTCAGTCGGAGACCCAAATAGGTTACTTCTGATGACCACGGAATGTCCATTCCGTCTAGTTGGATTGGCGTTGGGTTTCGCGGTCGTCGTTTAGTGAATAAAATTGCGTCCGTTTTCGAGATGTTGACTTTTAGGCGCCATCGATGAAAGTAGGAGATGAGACGATCCACTGCGTCGGCGAGTCGGCGTGTTATAGTGTCGGTACGCCATGATTGAGCGTATATGGCCGTGTCATCTGCGAATAGGGCTAAGTGTATATGGGGGGGTCGTGGCATATCTGCTGTATAGATGGTAAATAGGATCGGCGACAGTACCGCCCCTTGTGGGAGGCCAGCCGGGAGGAGTTTTGTAGGGGAATAACTTCCGGAGATATTTACAGCAAACGACCTGTCGGTGAGATAGGAATGTAGGAAGTATATGAGATAACCCGGAAACTTGAAGGTGATTAGTTTGTATATCAAACCCCGCACCCAGACGGTGTCGTATGCTTTTCGATGTCAAGCAAGACCATTCCCGTATGTTGGTTTTTGTTGTAACCATGCGTTATGGTATTCGTAATTCTGGCTAGTTGCGCTATAGTGGAATGTCGTTTCCTGAATCCAAACTGTTCATTTGGGACTAACCTAGTCTGGTGGGTGAAGCTTTTAATACGGGTTGCCACCGTTCTCTCTAGCAGTTTGCTTAAAGCCGGTAGAAGGCTAATTGGTCTATAAGAACCCGGGTCGGTTTGCTGTTTCTTTGGTTTTGGGATGGCCAAGACTATCGCGTGTTTCCATTGTGCCGGAAAATACCCAAGGCGTAGCGCTGCGTTAAATATGATGGTCAAATGATTGATCGTAGTAGATGTGAATCTTCTTATGAGTATATTTGGGATCCCGTCCTCACCATGTGCCGTTCGTCGTTTAAGTTTCTTAATGAGACTAATGAGTTCTGATTGGGTGATCGCAGTCGGCTCTTCCCCTTCTTGTCTCTTTCGCTGTACGAAGGTGTTCACTTGCCTGTCCACTATCCGTGCATGATGCGTTTTTGTCGGAGGGATTGTCAGCCTATGGTTTGACTCAAAGCGCTCGGCTAGAATGCTGGCTTTGTCTTCTGCCATATAGTATTGTCGTCCCTGAAGCAATAATGGCGGAATTGGGTCCCGCGATTTTTTGTAATACCGAGTCAGTAGCCATAGATGTTTATGGTTTGGGTGCAGCGTCCGTAAAAATGCTGTCCACTTTGTGTGGCGGTATTTCGCTATGAGGTTGGCAATCACTTTGTTTAGGAGAGTTAGTCCTCCATAATACACTATATGCCGTGTTCGTTGGTAACGCCGACGAAAGTAGTTACGGGTCTTCATTAATGTACCAACCTCTAGAGGAAATTTGAGTCGGCGTATGGTTGTATTTCGTTTCGGTATCGACGTATCAGCAGCCGTTTGAACCGCTGCCGTGAAATAGTGGATTATCATACAAATATCCTGGATGTGATATCGTGTTAAAAATAGGCACAGTGACGGGTTTTGGCTTGGCTGCAGATAACGTGTAATGTGGAATGTTATGAAACAATTATGAACTGTGAGAAGACAAGGACTGTGAAAGAAGTGGGTCGTAAAATATTTCAAGACAGTCTCCAAAAAAATGGCGGAAACTATGCAAAGCCTCGATCGTGATAGCCGGTGACCTGGTCGAGAACTGAACAAGGCATCTCCCAAATAAACGTATATATCTAGGGAATTCGCGAAGCTTAGAAGACGCTACAGATAAAGAATTTATGAAATAGACCAGCCGGCACGTACAGCAACATTTGTAATTCACATTTCATTTTTATAAAACATTCTGTAATATGGGAAATGACGGAGACATATTTCTTTCCAGACACACAAGAGACAAATCTAGTCGGAGTAACTGAATATGTTACGTCATAGGCCCCAAATCTAGTCGGAGTAACTGAATATGTTACGTCATAGGCCCCAAATCTAGTCGGAGTAACTGAATGTTACGTAATAGGCCCCAAATCTAGTCGGAGTAACTGAATATGTTACGTAATAGGCCCCAAATCTAGTCGGAGTAACTGAATGTTACGTCATAGGCCCCAAATCTAGTCGGAGTAACTGAATATGTTACGTCATAGGCCCCAAATCTAGTCGGAGTAACTGAATATGTTACGTCACAGGCCCCAAACCCTCAACGTATAAAATTATGCCACGAAATAAACATGTAACTGACTAACTCCGAGTCCTTTTTGAGAAGCTAACAGTTCCAAGCTAGTCAAGAACTTCCCCGTACGTTATGATACCCGAGGCTTCATTACCGTATTCACAAAAGCAACCCACTTTTCCCTATTCCTGAGCTATGTCAATCCAGTTTTCCCCATCCTATTCCTTGAACATCCATTTTAATATTATCCTCCAATCTACGCGTAGATCTCCACACCAAAACCCTGCATGCACCTCTCCTCTTCCCCATACGTGCTACATGCCCCACCTATTTCAGTATTCTGGATCTTATTACCCGAATAGTGATGCTGTTGAATTACTCGTCAATGGTGTATTCAAATTGTTTGCACATCAGGACCGTGATACAGTCATTGCACCTTCTGAAAGTGTAGAGATTATACGAGTAGTAACAATTCCCAATAATGGGAAGGAGAAAGGATTAATAAATTAATGTAGGCGTTATTATGAATTCTACTGGATGTGAGATCTGACGAACAAAGTACATAGATAATTGAATTGTTCTGGTATATGACGTTGCGTCAAGGGGTAATCGGATCCCGACGTTTCGAAGGTACACAGTGCCTTCATCTTCAAGTGCTTACTGAAACATCCCCAAATAACTGTGTATCGGCTGTCGACTTGTGGCATGAAATGAGTTAGTTGTAAGTGCTTATAGTTCATTAGCTTGGACAAGACGTTAAGATATCCCTTAATCACAGCATAGGGCTACACATTCACTTTATTTCGGCGGGGGGGGGGGTTGGGTTACGTCTCATATACGAAGCGAATGTGGGCCGGGATAGCTCAGTCGGTATAGCAACTCGCTTCGGGCTGGATGGTCCGGGGATCGAATCCCGGTCGGGGCGAGATTTTTCGCAGCCGTCCACATCGGCCCTGGGGCCTACCCAGCCTCCTATACAATGGGTACCTGGTCTCTTTCCCGGGGGTAAAGAGGCCGTGGCGTGGAGATGACAACCCACCCCCATCTAGTGCCAGGGTTAAAGAAAGAGCACAGCTATATCTCTGCTCCTCTCTGGGCCTTCATGGCCTGTTCTAGGGAGAACTTTACCTTTATCTTTATACGAAGCGAATACAGTTCAGTGCAAAGGTTTATCTGACGCACGTGAGTTTATGCTTTCTCGTTATCAGATTTCAGTGCAAGTGATAAAATTCTGCCGTAATCCGATCTAGTATGTTTTGTGCATATTACTTCAAAATTAACCTCTTAACTCCGGATTTCAAAATGTGTTCTAACACGCGCATCAGATAAATTGTGGCAAGTGCCGTATGTTAGAGACAGCGGTGAAACTCGTGAAGGGTTGGAACGCTGTTACCATAAGAACAAATACCTACTGTTAGCAGTGAATGGTCACTAGAACTGACTAGAAAGGGGCAAGTAGGGAGTGCTCAATAATAATGTTCAGCCATAGGACCTATTTCCTTTACCAGTCCACTAAATGTCGACTCCGTTTGACTTCTGTCTCAAATCAAGTCAGTTCGAAATGTTTTCTGGTGCTGTGAAAGTGGGCAGTAAACTTACTACCTAATGGAATGAGGGGGTAAGACTGTTAAAGAGGGGATAAATTGGAACATACGGTACAGCCTTGTAGAATTATCCTCATAGCTTCCACTCTAAAGGAATCTCCGCTTTATATATTAGCAAAGAAGAAGTGTTAGCTCCAGATTACGGCTTCATGACGTGCACCGGGATACACTAAAACTAGAGTATAAAGTAAAGTAAAGTAAAGTAAAGTAAAGTGGAGGTACAGTGCTTCTCAGTGAAATCGGCCATAAAGTCCCAGTAGGTAAATATTTGAACGATATGTTCCCTATTCAGAATGGTGTGGACAGTGATTAATTAAAATAATTAATTAATTAAATCAAATAATTAATCAATTAAATTAAAATAAAGTAAAGTGGAGGTACAGTGCTTCTTAGTGAAACCGGCCATAAGTCCCAGTAGGTAAATATTTGAACGATATGTTCCCTATTCAGAATGGTGTGGACAGTGATTAATTAAAATAATTAATTAATTAAATCAAATAATTAATCAATTAAATTAAAATAAAGTAAAGTGGAGGTACAGTGCTTCTTAGTGAAACCGGCCATAAGTCCCAGTAGGTAAATATTTGAACGATATGTTCCCTATTCAGAATGGTGTGGACAGTGATTAATTAAAATAATTAATTAATTAAATCAAATAATTAATCAATTAAATTAAAATAAAGTAAAGTGGAGGTACAGTGCTTCTTAGTGAAACCGGCCATAAGTCCCAGTAGGTAAATATTTGAACGATATGTTCCCTATTCAGAATGGTGTGGACAGTGATTAATTAAAATAATTAATTAATTAAATCAAATAATTAATTAATTAAATTAAAATAAAGTAAAGTGGAGGTACAGTGCTTCTTAGTGAAACCGGCCATAAAGTCCCAGTAGGTAAATATTTGAACGATATGTTCCCTATTCAGAATGGTGTGGACAGTGATTAATGTGTCCTTAGGGAAGTCAAAGAAAACCAGGGGGAATTAAAACTGATGGGACATAGCAGCTTCTAGTTTATGGTTATGATGGTGATTTGTTTGAAGAAAATATACACACTATAAGTAAAAAACACAGAAGCTTTGTTACTCGCTAGTAAGGGGAAATGCTGAGAAAGCGAAGTATATGTCCATGTCTAGCGAACGGAATGCAGGAAAAAATTCACAACATAAAGACAGCTAATAAATAAATCCTTCCAAAATGTGGCAAAGTTCAAATTTAGAGGAACAATACTAACAGACCAAAACCGCATTCACGAAAAATGAAGAGCAGATTCAATTCGGAGAATGCTTGCTGCCATTTGGTTCACAATCTTTCATGAAGACTAAACTACACAAAATTATAATTTTAATTGCTGTCATATATGGGTGACAAACTTGGTATCTGACACTGCCGGAGGAACATAGGCTGAAGGTGTTTGAGCAAAAGTGCTGAGAAAAATATTTGACTATAAGAGGTAGAAGCGCCGATCCCAGTGGCCGTGCGGTCTAAGGCGTGGGTTTTCGGCTGCTCGCTTACTGGGATCGTGGGTTCGAATCCCACCGGGGGCATGGATGTTTGTGTTGTATAAGGACAGTAGTATGAAGGACAATAAAGGATTACACAGTACACAAAATGGATCAAAGGGGAATACCCCAGGAATAATAATAAAAAAAAATCCCACCGGGGGCATGGATGTTTGTGTTGTGTTGTAAAAAGACGGTTGTGGACCGTAAGTGACATGAAAAGGACTAAAAAGGATTAATACAGAACAAAAAGGGATCAAAAAGGGAAAACCCAGGAATTAGTAAAAAAAAAAAAATCCCGCCGGGGGCATGGATGTCTGTCTCTTGTGAGTGTTGTGTGTTGTCAGGTAGAGGTCTCTGCGACGGGCTGGTCACTCGTCCAGAGGAGTCCTACCGACTGTGGTGTGTCTGAGTGTGTGATCGTGCAGCGTCGAAATGAGGAGGCCTAGGCCCCCTAAGGGCTGTTAGGCCATAGAAAAAAAAGAGGTAGAAGTAAAAGAAGATTGGATAAAACTGTATAGTGAGAATCTTCACCATTTTTACTCTTTACCAGATATTATAGGGTGCTCAAATCAGGGAGGATGGGATGGGCATGTTGAACGCACTGTAGAGAAGAAAACGCATACAGGGTTTCGGTAGGAGAAACTCCAATTGTAAGACCTAGGCATGGAAAGGGCATAATATTAAACCAGATGTTAAAGAAACAGAATGGGAGGACATGGACCGGATTCACCTGGCTCAGGATAGGGGTAAATGGCGGTTCTTTTGATGAAGCTTAGGATTCCGTAAGATTCTTGAGAAACTGAGGAAATACAGCTTCTCAGGAAAGGACTGTGCTCCATTGAGGTAGTTATTTGGTTCGTTACGGGTTTAAATCTTCGATGGGAGACTCTTTATTCTGTTTATTTGCGTGTATCACTATCACTTTGCGTGAAACACTCTCCGTGAAATACGATAAAACTATTTTTTTTAAAAGTCAGATTACCGTTTTAGTACGAAATTAGAAGACGTACAATCAACCAAAGTAGAAAGCCAAGAGATGACCATCATTTGAAGAAATCAGACGTTTTGATCACCAACCTGTATTTATGTTGTTATATCAAGTGCCACTTCTACTGCGTTGGTCTTTATGAAAGTCCAGTTGGTTCGCTAAATGGTACGCGGAAACATCCAATATGTAATTGAATCAACTTCAATAGAGCCGTTCTCGAGATATGACACAGCATAAAACTTCCCGTAGTTTAATCATCTCAACAATCGTAAAACGTAGGTAAAATGTTCACTGGACATAAAATATTAATTTCATTTTTATCTGCACCACCGTTAAAAACTTTCCTTTTTTGCTGTGATAAATATTTAGCGGGTTTTTGAGACAAGCGCAGAATTGCAGTTGGATCTGCATATAGTGTTCGTTGTTGTCCGATTTCGACAAAGCCAGGAATTTGTCAACATATTTTAGTAAAACTTCCCATCATAAAATTGCATTAAAATCAGTTTAGTTGTTCTCTAGTTCCTGAGCGGACAGATGGACGGACAGACAGACATGGCGAAGGTAACAGTCGTTTTCTGCAACTCTTCGTTGCGAATGCGCATAAAAGACCATAACATTCATAACGATACCGGATACTACTACTGTATGTCCACACATTCACCAGTTTGTTACATTGATCAGTACAGTTGCACTAGGCTTGTCTGCTGAGTTGCAGGACACGGGGCGTCTTGTTCAGTGAAAAATAACACGACCATTACCACTACAATCGGTATTACTGCTCTATTAATATAGGTAAAAGGTAAAGCAATCCCATTACAGGCCTGGACAGACCCGGGTTCCAGGAGGTTGAGGCTCCCAGATTTATAGACAATCGGCACATGAAGGCGGTAAGGTTGTCAGCCATACGCACCGGCCGCCTTTACCCCAGGAAATATTGCCGGTACTCATTTCTGTTAGATTCTGAGTCGATCCCAGGGCCATAGTGCGGCCGAAAGGATTATGTCAATGACACCATCGGTAATCGAACCCGCGACCTTCCGGCTTGTAGCGCAGTGCCTCAACCAACTGCGCCACCGCGTGCCCCCCATTGTTCAGTGAAAAATAACACGGTCATTACCACTATAATAGGTATTACTGCTCGTATTAATATAGGAATAGCCATAATTTAATAGCGTCAAAATGTGCAATGAAATCGCCTTGCACACAAACAACACAAACGTTTGGCTTTGACACACTTCTAATATAACCACAATCTCGCCATATTCGAATACTAGCACTTGAGTGAGTGTTAATACTAAATACGATTACCACTTTATGTTCACACTTCACTATACATTACAGTTATTGAAATTAAATTAAATGAACTGCAATTCAACCTAAAGGTAAATGGTGATTTTTTTTTTATGAAGGGCCCTCGCACCACAGCCTTAAGGCTTTTTGTGCAACCCCAATGAAGATGAGGATGAGCAGGTTTTTACCAATTTTCACAATTAATGGAACACCAGTGGAATGAAATCGACAGGGTAAACCGACAACTCGGAGAAAACCCTGTCCCAGTGCCACTTTGTCCACCACAAATCTCACATGAACTTGACCTGGAACCGAACCCCGGGCCTCCGTGGTGAGAGGCCGGCGACTAACCACCTCAGCCATAGCACGGCCCAATGGTGATTTTAACTATGTATACGGAATGCAACAAGTGATTTGACACGCACGTCTGACCGGACCGAAACATATAGCGAAACAATGTTAAAGTTACAACGACTGTAGCATATACATGACAGTGCAACATGACGCTTAAATACACTGCAGTTGTGTTTATATACTCACCAGTTTGTTACACTGATCAGTAGTTAGACTACACCTTCGGTTCAGCGTTCCGATACAGGTGGTCTTACTTCAGGGACAATACTACCACTAGAATCGCTATTGCTGTTCGTATGAATATGTAAGCAGTAACATTAGTCTTAATTTAACAGCTTTGAAATATACGACATATTTTTCCACCAAGACAAGACAAATGTTTGGCTCTGACACATCTGTAATAATATGACTAATTTGCCCTTTAGGACTACTGCTGCTCAAGGGAGGACTGATGACACTACATACGATTAGTGCGTGTGTTCATACACCCGCCAGGTTGTTACACTGATGCGTGCAAAAGAACCTTGTTCAATGACAACACGGCCGCTACAACTGCAATCCGTACTACTGTTGGTATTAACATACGAATACTCATAATTGAAGAGCTTCAAAACGTACGAAAACATAGCCTTCCACATAAACAAGACAAATATCGCTTTGACGCAAGTCTACATGCTCAGCTACTATAGCTGATGGGAAAGCTACTGGCAGTACGTACGACTTCTATGTGTCTGTTACTCACCAGTTTGTTACACTGACGAGTACAGTTGGACTCTCTTCGGTGCTGAGTTGTAGTATATGGAGAGTCTAGCTCAATGACAACACGGCCACTACCACTAGAATCGTATTAATACAGGATTATTCGTAATTTAAGAGCCTCACAATGTGCGACAATATCGCCTTCCACACATACAACACGAAAGTTTAGCTTTGACTCACGTCTACTTGTATAAAAAATTCGCCATATTGGACCACTAGCGCTCCCGTGAGTGCTAATGATATTACGTACATTACTAATTGTGCTCATACGCTTACAAGTTCTTAAGTTGACGAGCAGAGCAGGCCAACGTCTTGGATTTTGAATTCCAGTAAATGTGATGCCCTGTTCTATGAAAACAACATTGCCACTACCACTACAATCGTTATTACTGTTCATATTAAAATATAGGAATAGTCACACGTTATAAGCTTCAAGGTGCACAACGATATAATAGACTATAAAGTTTTGCTTTGACACACATCCAACAGCCATCATCACAAACTGCCATATTGTACTACTAGCGCTCAAACAGTGACGGTGTTGAATGCTAATAAAGAATTACGAGTACATTGTAGTAATCCATACTGGGAATGATTAAAAACATTTTAGGGCAGAATAGAGTTCAGGTTCGGTATATTGGTTGAAAGAAACGAAAATGCGCCAGAATACTTGTGTCTCTGATTCACTGCACAGAAAGCGAGAAAATTTTTGTCTCGTTTTAAGGAAATACAAGTGGGGAATTCTAGTTTCAATGTGCCGGATGGACATGCAGTGCGGGTTTTCGACCAATCGCTATCGGACATGACAATTTCCTGACCAATAGTCGAGTGACATTTGGCGCCTTATTTACCAACAGCTGGACGTTTGCTACGCACTCTGTGAGACGTTCAACACTTCCGTATTTTTCGAAGAAAATGGTTTGTGATAGAAAATTCCGTAATTTGCAAATAAAAACACGCCGAAATCTTTCGATCTTATATTAAAAGGAGAGAGACGGTGTTACGCAATACTTGGAGTCACTGTAGGTAATTGCAAAGAGCAACTTTTGGTAATCCAGTGAAGATCGAAAAGAATGCATCTTCGCTTGCAAGATTTTTAAGATAATTATACTGTGTATAATCATGACACATTCAGCAGCTTCCTTCGCCGTACGTGGGTGAGTTCTTACAAAGTTAAAAGGAACCTTACGTGACGCCGACGCTCGTCGTGTCTGCCTGTGGCCTCGATTCGACTGAACCGTTTGATGAACTTTTATGAAATTCGGTACAGAAGTTCTTTACAAAAAATTTTCTCAGCAAGCGCGAATTTCGTGAAAATCGTCCTACTGACCATCACACTTCAGTGAAATAGATTTACACCCGAACTTAACCGTATTTGACCTATCTGTATGACCTCCGTAATGCAATTGCGAGTTTCGCGAAGAGTCTGCGCTCGAAAGCCTATGCTTTACTTACGGGCGTAAAAGTAACTTCCAGAATTTTATACCGTGTCGAATAAAACCCGTGTAACCCGAATCGTAATAAAAGGACGAAAAGGAATGCCAACTCCATAACGACAAATCAGACCTGATTTGATCTGCGCTCTTCTGGGATATTACGCGACGTCGTGTTTACCGACGTTTCGGGACAACGTATCGGTCGCATCTTCAAGGGTGAAGATGCGACCGATACGTTGCCCGAAACTTCGGTAAACAATTGCCACATGACGCCTCGGTAATATCCCAAAAGAGCGCAGATCTCATCAACATCGCGGCGGAAGCCTGAAATCAGACATGATTTGTTCTTCTGGTTTCATTTCTTTCAACTCTTTTCGGACAAACGGGTAAACGGTGATTTTATAGACCCAGCAGACATGTCTAAACCGGACCACAGTTTTACACTATGCTGAAATCTACGTAATGTCATGCCTTATCACGTTACGGCTGCATCCATTACCAATACAGCTTCTCACGTCCCGGCCTCCTGTAAGCCTGACGAGTATCTCAGTGTCATTGGCCCCCCCCCCCCCCCCCCCCCCCCGAGGTTTGTGGCGCAGTGTGCTGGAGCTCTTACTTTTATGGAAGCAATACAAAGCAGTGCAGTGACTCTGTGAATGACATAGCACAGGAAGACAGGAAGGTGTGAGAAGTTTACATAGGAATGGATGTCCACGCCTCTTTAAATGTTTTAATCCGAATACAGGAGCTAGCAAAACGCAGTAAGGAATTAAATTTATACTATATATTTCAGCCACTTTACAGCAGTCTGATAATACAGACACAGGTAATGCTACAAATGTCAGTATGACTCTCCCATCGTCAGGCACGCAACGGTAGTTACTGCCTTCGCAATGTGGCGTTAAATTATTTTTAATTTGTACTGTTTTGTATTTTATTTGTGTTTTTGTGCTGGCTTTGTAATTGGCACTTGTGCTGTTAAGTCTGCACGTTAATAAATACTGATTGAATTGAATTCAATATTAAAACTATGATCAAAGATAAGATTATTAAATTTTTTAAAGAATTAAAAATGAAAACTTATGTGAGTTTAAAAGGCTCTATGTTATGTTTGAGAATATCACCAAAAAATAAGGTTTCGTGACTGGTATTTTCTGTATATTTCTGTGTTGTTGTGTTGTGTAATTAATGTAGTGATGGTGATGAACACAAAGCAAAACTGTTTTGTGAAAATTTATCGTATGTTTATAAGTTAATTAAGTTTCTACCAATGAATGAATGAATGAATGAATGAATGTAGTTTTCAAAAGAATGCATTCACAGTTCAATACAATTACTAGCATACCTTCCAGAGGAAATCTTCCCGTGCATTTTAATGAACCCCACTTAAGATGTTACGACTTTTCAGTCCCTTGAAAAACTGCTTAAGAGGGAACCACTGTATATACCCACACAAGCTCTCTTTCAGTCCCATTTCATTCATCTATTTTGATCCAGGTATGTTCCATGGTGCTCTGTCTATAGACATCTGCAATTCTATTCCTGCATCTGAATAAATGAACAGTGCAGTGGTGTCACATACTACAGGTGATTTGTGGTTATGTCCCACATCCCTTTCTTGGCAGGAGGCAAACTATCCTCAGATTCTGTCATCCCCCTTTGCTGAGGTACTATCATATAAACTAACATAAGCCACATTCACATCCCTGCACACTGTTAAGTGCAAACTGACATTCATCTAATGATCTGACCACATGTAACCCATGTACCTCAGAAATTCTGATTGAAGAACAAACAAGAAACAAATACTGTAAAAAAACTTGAAATTTGCTGTGATGTTATCAAATAACTGTTTCAGATAAATCAAAAGATGGACAGAGCAAGACGATGGTGTCCCAAGTCTCGATTGCCATGTCTCCTATTGTGCGGGCACAGAAGAGCGAGGAGCTTTCGGAAGTGTTTGATGACAATCTGTAACCGAGTGATTAAGCGAGGTGTGTTGTCACTACGTAACTGTAACAGACTGTTATGTCATTATAGCACACAGGAGATTGTTGGTACGTGATTACGGCGCGCAACAGGAGAATGCTGTTACGTAATAATGGCACACAGCATGAGATAATGTCACATAATAATGGCACACAGCATGATGTCACATAATTATGGCACACATTATGAGATGTTACATAATAATGGCACACATCATGAGATGTCACATAATTATGGCACACATCATGTCACATAATAATGACACACATCATGATATTCACATAATTATGGCACACATCATGAGATGTCACATTATTATGGCACACATCATGAGATAATATCACATAATTATGGCACACAGCATGAGATAATGTCACATAATTATGACACACATAATGAGATAATGTCACATAATTATGGCACACATCATGAGATAATGTCACATAATAATGGCACACACCATGACATGTCACATACTTATGGTATACATCATGATATAATGTCACATAATAATGACACACAGCATGAGATAATCACATAATAATGGCACACAGCATGAGAAAATGTCACATAATAATGGCACACAGCATGAGATGTCACATAATGGCACACATAATGAGATGTCACATAATTATGGCACACATCATGATGTCACATAATTATGGCACACAGCATGTCATATTATTATGGCACACATCATGATATAATGTCACATAATTATGGCACACAGCAGAAAACAAATTACTTATCAAAATGTTCAACGATGGTTAAGGAAACTGTACTGTGTCCACCATATGAAGTTCCAAACACAGATAATTAGTGTGATATTTCAGTAAATATTGTGTAAACAATAAAATGAGAAAGGTTGTGTAATTCATACTGTACTAACAAAATAGTATCAGAATCACAGAGATGGTACACAACTTTGAAGTACAAACCACTTATGAACAGTGATTTGAAGAGTAAGTTATCGTCCATTCATCAACATCAGTCACAAATCGTCTTCCCTCTCATTATCGCAATAAGTGAACTAATGCACAGTTGGTGATTATGTGTTAAGTGGTGAAACTATCCACGGTAGTTGTTACGTGCTTTTTTAAGAAGGCCACCGAGTGCACACACTTCGCACAGAAGACTTACTGCAGTATAAATGTCATGTGTAATGTTACCAAGCTTGCCTACAGACTGTTTTTATACCGTTAGCTTTATGAATATAACCATACTATTTCTTAATGCCTCGGCACACAAAACAAATTATTTTTATACCAAAGAAAAACAATGTACTGTACTAAAATGCTGCATATTGAAACTGTGCCTCATACTACTTCATATGCAAACAAACAACCTTGAATTGTAACATAAATTACCATTCTGTTTTCCTAACAACTTATTAAAATACCTTAACACATTTGTAAATTGTCATGCAGGGCCTAAAGAAAGGTTTAAATAACAAAGGAAAGGTCTTAGTTTCCATTTTTTGTAATTTGTGTAATCTGTGGTTATTGTTTCACTGTACCATATCAGAATCACTACGTAGACTGTAAATATATTATAGAATTTATTACTATAACTGCTAGTATCATTATTACTGTAAATCTTACTATTACCATATGCATATTTAATGTGCATAATGAAATGAATAAGGGTATAGCAATGAAGAACAGTGTCTAGAAAATTTGCCAGTGATTTCAAATTACATATAATATTCTAATGTAATATACAAACCTACAACTGGCATTAGAACACCTGTAATTTAAAACTTTTACTCCGTAAGGTAATGATGCAGGTTCCACAATCCTGACTGACATCTCATGTGATACAAGTCAATGTATGACAGTAATGCGTTCTTCAAGCCGACGTCTGTGGCAATGCGGCATTTGAAGTTCGCACAGCGGCGTTATTGAAGACGCAAGTCTTCTGGCATGCACTGTTGTACTGTTGGGCAAGTAGTTCTTAACATTCTAACCAGACTGTAATGCAGTCCAAGAATTACTTCTTAGACTGCTTGACCTTGAAAATGACCACACTATGATCCTTTGAAATGTCATGAACTACTCCACCCACTGGTACGCACCACATCCCAGAAGATGTGCATCATGAATTCTTGGCTGACGCAAAGCCTCCTTGCTGGACAGGTCAAACGGTAGGCCACCGAGTGCACACACTTCGCACAGAAGACTTACTGCAGTATAAATGTCATGTGTAATGTTACCAAGCTTGCCTACAGACTGTTTTTATACCGTTAGCTTTATGAATATAACCATACTATTTCTTAATGCCTCGGCACACAAAACAAATTATTTTTATACCAAAGAAAAACAATGTACTGTACTAAAATGCTGCATATTGAAACTGTGCCTCATACTACTTCATATGCAAACAAACAACCTTGAATTGTAACATAAATTACCATTCTGTTTTCCTAACAACTTATTAAAATACCTTAACACATTTGTAAATTGTCATGCAGGGCCTAAAGAAAGGTTTAAATAACAAAGGAAAGGTCTTAGTTTCCATTTTTTGTAATTTGTGTAATCTGTGGTTATTGTTTCACTGTACCATATCAGAATCACTACGTAGACTGTAAATATATTATAGAATTTATTACTATAACTGCTAGTATCATTATTACTGTAAATCTTACTATTACCATATGCATATTTAATGTGCATAATGAAATGAATAAGGGTATAGCAATGAAGAACAGTGTCTAGAAAATTTGCCAGTGATTTCAAATTACATATAATATTCTAATGTAATATACAAACCTACAACTGGCATTAGAACACCTGTAATTTAAAACTTTTACTCCGTAAGGTAATGATGCAGGTTCCACAATCCTGACTGACATCTCATGTGATACAAGTCAATGTATGACAGTAATGCGTTCTTCAAGCCGACGTCTGTGGCAATGCGGCATTTGAAGTTCGCACAGCGGCGTTATTGAAGACGCAAGTCTTCTGGCATGCACTGTTGTACTGTTGGGCAAGTAGTTCTTAACATTCTAACCAGACTGTAATGCAGTCCAAGAATTACTTCTTAGACTGCTTGACCTTGAAAATGACCACACTATGATCCTTTGAAATGTCGTGAACTACTCCACCCACTGGTACGCACCACATCCCAGAAGATGTGCATCATGAATTCTTGGCTGACGCAAAGCCTCCTTGCTGGACAGGTCAAACGGTAGGCATCACATGAAGATACACCTGCAGATATAAAGGCAGTGAGGTAGCCATCCCACCACCAGCTGTACCCTATGCAGTCAGGGGACATTTCACTTACTGACAATCTACATGGGTCAGTTCTCATAAACTACTGAACATATCCACATACTGCTTTACAATATTCATACACTTTACTGTGTATATGTTGGTAGCGCATGACTCTGTATATTAATATAGTAAATTCCTTTCTGTATATAAAATCATTATTAATCACTTATTATTATCACTCATTAGATACTTTTGTTTCCATTTTTTCTTTACTATTAAACATTCCACTCTGGCATTTTAACTGACACTGTATTTAAACATTTACAAGCAATGCACTACAGAGGACAGACCTTGGGGCTTCAATCATTAACCACTTTTGCCACTACATAATACATCTCTTAAGTACAAAATCTCCTTGACTTTTTACCTTTTTCCATTTATTGTCCATTAAACATAAATTTTCATCCTGAAAGACCTTCAGTTTAAACACTTGCGAGTTGTTGCACATTGCAACTGAACTTATTTTGTTCACAGGGCAGAGCAATGGACAGTCACCTCATGGTTAACATATTGGTGATGATAATCAGACCATAGTGTATGAATTATAATGCAGAAGACAAACGATAATATATGCGGAGTTTCTTTGTACGTACTCCTTAGTGGCACTGGATAGTATCGGCCACGCTGAGCACGCAATACCCCTACAATTCACCAAATTTTATTCCTGCTTAAGTTTTTACCTGCTCATTTCCATTTACATAATTAAGGATGCACAAAAATCTTTAAATGATCACATGTGAAGCAGTTGTGTGTAAATGCTTTTGACCACAGCCAAGACAAGGCAAGACAAAGACTTGAATTCATATGAAACCTTAAATATTCACACACACTGGCTAACCAAACCCTTCTGTGAAAGAATTAACTTTTTTTTAAGTAACCCTCAACACAGATATCTCAAACTTCTCAGCCTTTCACTTATGATTTTGAAATACATCCACTGCCTGGTAAACAATGTGTTCATTTCAAAACATTAAGTCTTCTTCCTACATTACATGTAAGCAGTCACCAGAATATGGAGTCTTGTCCAGTTTCAATACTAATAATGAAAACTACTTAATCAAAACATGAAGCTGTGATATCTTTCAATCTTCTTAGACACAAATCATTGTAATCCCACCATAATATCTGTCACTGAAACAAAGCTGTAACTTCAATGTATTGATATTTTATGCAACTTTAGTATTTCATACCATCTTTGTTCCCTGACTGGTTAAAATACTATGAGATGATATCCATATGGTTATAATCTTGTACAACAATGTTATTGAAATTGTATGTGTTATTTAAACATGTATGTAAAGAGATATTTTATAGGAGAAATATAAAGTTTTATCATGAATCCTTTCTGAAATTTCCACTACACACACGTACAAAAATTTTCATTCTATTTTCCTTTCTTTTAGAGATAAAAGTAGGTTTTTCAGACCGCCAAGCTGTCAATATGTGTGTGTCCATGATGAGGGGTGCACAAATCCTTGGTGCCAGGTCATCTCAATGACTTACATTTTGTACCATGGTGCCTAATATTTGTGGATCATCATATGGAACTGGCTTCATGCCACACTTCTGGCACCTATAATTCTGAGGTAGTGCCTAGATTTTTAGAAAATTTTTATACCCTTGCATATGAGTGTATGTATTTTTGTGGCACTGAATGCAGACACTCTGCCATTGGAGGCCACCCCTGTAAGAAATTCAGATGTCTTACTTTGGATAACTTGTACGAATGCTGCACAAGGAACAGCAAAAATTTCTCCGTCTCCCTTTACCCCTTCCACTATTAAAGGGAGATGACACAAGTACAGTAAGTTTGTCTAAAATGAAGCCTGTGTTAAACAGAAACCTATCTCTGTCAGAAAAATTTCTCTGTGTGAACGGTGAAGTTGTCCCTCTCCATGCCATAAAGGCACATAGGAGGAGCAGAGGTACAGCTCGACGCATTCTTAACCTTGGCACTAGATGGGGATGAATGTTTAACTTCTTACTCCTGCTACTTTACCCCTAGGAAAGAACCCCAGTACCTATCAAATAGGAGCCTGGGTAGGCCCCAGACCCAGTCTGTACATTTTGAAGAACACAAAAATCACTTGCCCTCACCGGGATTTGAACCCCGGACCAACCAACCTGTAGCCTAGTCACTGTATAAGTACCACAAATAAATGACAATGAAACAAAAGAAAGTAGAATACTTCAAAGGATAAATGAAAGAAAAGCAAGAACTGAAAATGTACACTGCTCAACAGATGCAGTGTAAATCTGTAGCATGAATAGCATCTGGAATTGCAATGAAAGATCCTCTGCACTAAAAAAAACGTTATTCTTGTATACAATGCTCTACAAGTTCCATGGACATTTACAGCAATGTAACAAACAAAAATCTTTCATTCACCTTTACACTTCATGTCTCCTCTGATTCCCATAGCAATTTTCCCTCAACTTCCATTGCTTCGTGTCCATAATGTTCACTGATTGAACTCAGGGGTTCAAGTTTAACTTTCAAAATGGGTTGTGTAACTCCCTCCTGACCAGAACATCTGTCTTTCTGATTTGCAACTGAAAACGCAGCAGCTACAGAAAGTTCATCCCCCCTCAAGACAATTTGACCCCCTTGCTCGTTCACATGTGGAGATGTGACGATTTTAAGGTCGTAGCTTGAAGTTCCTGGTGCCTCGGAAGATCCTTCTTTGAGGCAACCATGAAGCTGTCTGTATCGACTATACAGGATGTTGTAATTGACGCCAAGCAAGTCGGAGCATTTCCGAAGTGTTATTTCACGATCACTCACGGCTTTTAATGCCTTGATTACCCACGGTTTCGTCCAGAACTCTTGGTAAGTGCCACGTTGTTTCAAGAAGTCCGGAAAGCGGATCATACCTTCCAAATAATCACCTTTATTTGTATTATCATCAAGATGTGAAGGAAGCTGAAATGTAAAAATTAATTATGTAACTATAAATACAGAGAGGATTATTTGGGTGATCAAAACACGAAGAATGAGATGGGCGGGTCATGTAACAGGGACGGGGGCTGGAAGAGGTGCACACAGGGTTTTGGTGAGAAAGCCTAAGGGAAGGAGCCCACTTTAAAGACCAAGGCATAGATGGGAGGATAATATTACAATGGATCTTCAAGAAGTGGGATGCAGGAGCATGGACTAGGTTGATGTGGCTCAGGATAGGGACAGATGGTGGGATTTTGTGAATGTGGAAATAAAGTTTTGGGTTCCACAAAATGCAGGGGATTCCTTGACTAGCTGAAGACCTGTTAGCTTCTGAAGAAGGACTCTACTCCATGGAGTTAGTTAAAAATAGACAGAGGACACTCTGATTTTCTGGGAATACCAGACAGGGACTTTGTATAAAGTCACTGAAAACTTTAAGAGAAAAGTGGCTACTACATCTTATAACAAGCAGCTTGAAGTGGAAGTCAAAGCCTGTTCTCCCACTGCATAGGCTTCTAGTCTGTCTCCCCATGCAGCCCCCCCCCCCCTCCACACACATATTCCAAGTGAAACCAAGAAATAGGGTGTGCATATGAACCCTGGCTTCATCTACCCCAGAAAGGGGTCCAGTGGTGGACAACTCTCTGGATTCCATAAATGTAATGGAATTTCTTGATTATCTGAGATACTGCTAAGGACCCTGCTCCATGTAGTTTATCCTTTTTTAATTATTTCTGTATGCCAAGTACAAAAGATTTCCCCTAGTAGCCAATTTGCCACATATGATCAGTGCACTATACTTTAAAGAGTACAGTCATCTGTTACAGTTTCTGTGTGCTAAAATGGCATTAAGAAGTGCGTGCTGGTTCTGTATCAATGACCTGGAATGGAACAGCTGCTCCATTTCACTCTGCCTTGTAAAGACTGGATAGTGTATCCACAATAAGCTTTACCAATGCCATGCATATATGTTTTGTAATGTTAAGTGCAAACCTACACGGTTGATTAGAGACTGTTTCAGAACATGGCTGCATATTGGCAGCGTATGTGAGTTACACGTTGGCAGTCTGCTCTGCCGCACCATACAATGCAGAACCACTGACATAACAGCTGCAGTGTGATCTCAAGGTCGTAGTGGTCACAGCAATTACAGCATATGAAGGGCACTCAGTAAGCAGCATCTAAGGGTGTGTTATGCATATTTATCTTCATTCAACAGTCTTCTCGGGCGATCAGCCGCGTTAACTCGTTTAAATACGTTTCGGGGACTGGCTCCGTCCCCATCCTCAGGCAAAACTAATTTAACACACTGCTTGTCTGTCCCGTGTTTTTCTACCTGCCGCGGCAGGCAGAATCAGACCAGCTTGAAGTGCCCAAACAATTAAGTCAGTGGGCGGGCTGTTAACTGTTGTGCTCTCACGCCTCACTGCGAGGTCCCTATCTGACGTATTGCGGGCTGCCAGGCCAGTTATATATTTATCTTGCTTTCACACAGACACCCAACAAGACAAGCACCAAGAGTGCAAACAGTGTACTCTGTGACGTACACTGTTCACTATTTTTTGACCCGTTGGACATCTATACAAAAATAATAAATATGAGTGTAACACACATAATATACACACTCCAACTAACTGTGGGCCAGGATAGCTCAGTCGGTATAGCGACTCACTATGGGCTGGACGGTCCGGGAATCGATTCCCAGTGGGGGCGAGATTTTCCGCACCCGTCCAGACCGGCCTTGGGGTCCACCCAGCCTCCTATACAATGGGTACAGAGTCATTCCCGGGGGTAAAGCGGCTGGCGCGTGGAGTTTACCAACCACCCTCATCTAGTGACGGGCTTAAAGAAAGAGTAGAGCTATACCTCTACTACCCTTATGGGCCTTCATGGCCCGTTCTAGGGAGAACTTTACCTTTTACTCCAACTAACTAACTCACTAACTCCATGGAGCAGAGTCCTTCTTGAGAAGCTAACAGGTCATCAGCTAGTCAAGAAATTCCCCGTGTTTTATGAAACCCAAAGGTTCATTACCACTTTCACAAGAGCCTGCCACCTGTCCCTATAGAATATACATACTCTCTGAGTTTTATAAATGAGAAGAAACAGTAATTTTGAATGTAAAATTCTAAAAACATGTACTCAACTGATTGAGTGCCTGCCCTTGCTGCGTCCTGTGCACTTTCCACATCAGCACTTCTTCGAGGAATCTTCACCTGCAAGAACAGAGAATGTACCGTTATTTTTAATTTGTGCGGATAACTACAGTTATTTTGTTTCATCTTCTATAAACTCACTGTCCTGTGTGCTACTAACAGAATGCAATGACGTTGCTTCCTTGTGAAATCATTACATTTTGATGGTTATCTGTTCAAATTCCACACAGCTGTCTTGTTAATGTGGATGGTGTCTGGTGTAGGGGATTGTCATTCTGTTGTACATGACACAGGGCATCACGGTACATAACTGGTAACCAAGTTACACACTAAAAGATTTGTATCATGAAATTACAACCTAGTAACCACACAGACCACCAAACATGCAAATGGGGTGTGATGTCACAACCCCATAATCATGGCAACAAGGATGTGACATCACAACCCAGCAACCACAGCAACAGGTAATTGTAACAAACATCATTTTATGTCACAACCTGGTAAAGGTAAAATTCTCCCTAGAACAGGCCATGAAGGCCCAGAGGGGGAGTGGAGGTGTAGTTCTACTCTTTCTTTAACCCTGGCACTAGATGAGGGTGGGTGGTCAACTCCACGCCCTGGCCGCTTTAACCCCCCCCCCCGGAAAGAGACCCGGTACTCATTGTATAGCAGGCTGGGTGGGCCCCACAGTCTGTCTCAATGGCTGCGGAAAATCTCGCCCCCACAGGGATTCGATCCCCGGACCGTCCAGCCCGTAGCGAGTCACTATACCGACTACGCTACTGGATAACCATGGAAATGAAGTATGACACACCAACATAAAAATCACACCAAGTGTCAGACTCACTTGCTGCATTATGTAATTGAGATTACATAGCATTCGCTGGCAGCTGGCAACAGCATCATTCAGCAGCAACTTACGCAACTGGATCTATGAGACACACACATCAGTGTGTACCAGTGCCACCAACTGAGAGACATGTGATTTGAGGTTTCAGCAGTACTACTGATGAAGAGTGATGTCCGCTGTGATATAACACTGTGTTGACTGGTAAATATTTACCACAAAGACTGAATTCTTCTGGAATATGACAGAGTTCACTGGCAAATATTTACCATTGAAGACCGAGGTGTTCTGGGATGACACCGTGTCAAACGGTAAACAGTTACAAATCGCCACAGCATCACATCCCAGAAGATTTCAGTCTTCATCTAAGAAGCATACAGCACACTGTAAAGTCCATACATGACATAAAGGTTACTACTGCCAAGCAATTGATCATATATATGTGCGGTACTATTAAGTTCTCTTAACTGCTGGCAACCATGCATTTTATGGCATGTCATTATATTGCACTTCACAGCTGCACATGCCTCACCTGTCTTTCTGGAGCAAAACACTCAGAAGCGAACTGTTTTTGAATTCAGTTGCTGCATACAAGTCATGCCACCATCACTCACAAATATTTGAACCCTGCCAGATTTTGAAAGGATATGTCCTGTATTCTGGCAATCATTTGAACATAAGTTTAATTCTCTGTGCACCTTCTTCAGGACTACTCATCTTACTGGTGATTAACAGAGCTCCCGAGTCTTTACTTAAAAATACGTAACAGCATAATTATTACAACACAGGAAACTATGATCAACTGTGCCCAATTGTAATTAGAATTCAAGTGAAATTTCAATAAAATTTATCATCATCAGCATCGTTGCTGTCATCGTCATTGTTGTCATCATGTCAGGTTTCAATCCATGTGGGCTGCTACAGTGTCAAGCCATTTTCTCAGTTCTCTTCATTCACTTCTCTCTCAACCAACCCTCATAAGTTATAATTTGCTTTGGTATTCCTATTCTTCTTACATGCTCATTTATAATTTTGTATAAATTTAATATTGGTTAAATTTTTCTTTTAAAACATGCTCATTTAATTTATGATAAAACAGTACATGACCTGCAGTTTTCCTTATAAATTTCAGTGCTCATGCTACTAACCTTTCTAAAACCTGTAAGCAGTAAAATATAATTAAACTGTTAAAAGTTAAACCATTACGACATCTCAAGAGAACCGTTGCAATACTCACTACCCTACTGATGTCATCTACAGGCACTGACACCGTTCTCCTCCTTGCTCGACCAGTTCTACTTGGTGCATATGAGTGGTCATTTGACTGCACTGTCTCTGTGTAAAGGGGCTCCCCTGTTGAATTTTCTTTATCATCCTCATCAAGGCAGTTCCCACATATATCTGACAAACCTTTTATCTTCAGGGACTCTGCAGTTTCGATCAGAGATTGTAGCTGACCCTAAAAATACAAATTTTTCTTCAGAAAGAAACATAACGAAATATGCTACTGGGACTATAATTTCCTTATTCGTGTAATTCTGTTGTTTCCCTCTGGTATTTTTAACAACACACAATGTCAACAAAGCAGATTTGTTTGAAAGTGTTATGTAATAATTATACACAACTGAATGACACAGACACAATTTGCTGCTAACAACTCACACCTCAACATCCTGCTCAACAGTAACCATCCCATAACCTTTTCACTGTCCTCTGTTCCTATTCCACTGACTTCCAAATTGCATCCTTCTACTTATTTAATGCTATTACCTTAACCATCCTACATTAGTACATACTTGTAATTACTAACAACATGACAATAAATTTTAGTTTGAATTCCCATTTAATATTAACAGTCACCTTGACACATACATTCCAGACAGGCTTACAACAAAATTTAACAACAGAATCTTCTCCATCTTAACAATTACAGTACATTCCTTCTACAGTATCTCAATAGGCAGTCACTTTACAAAATACATAATTACATACAAGACGATGAGCATTATAAAGAGGTTTAGAGTATTTAAAAAATTCTACGTAACTGAACATCCTGCAATGGTGTCATATCAACAGTATGTTTCAGACATAAAATAACAACACTGAGCAGCAGTCACAATAGACAAAACGTCACCACGAATTGGTCACAAGAATTCTCATGTTTCAAGAAGAGGTACTTTACGTAACCTCTAACCTCACTTTTAGGTACTTATAAATGTTCCAAGGTGCTTTAATGTACGGTCCAGGCTACACGGACCATTTCACTTTAATTTCATCATGTAGGTAGATCATTTCAAGTTATACCTTTGTCTTTGAAAAACCTTGCTGGAAAGCTTAAATACCATAGTTACAGACTACGGCAAAAATTATAACGATAGATCAAGTGGCAGTGATGTAACTGGGCCAAAATAAGACATAAAAAATTACCTTTCGTCTGGGAAATTCTGAAAGGAATTCTGAAGTGAACACTGTACAACTTCCAAAATATACATTTCTAATATTTGGGCTGAAGGTGACCGACATTACTTGTCAAATATTGACATTCTTCCAAGTTTAGGATTGAAGAGTCAAGTTTTGTGGGACACAACGTCATGTCATGCAAAAAGTTATCAATATTTACGAGGAGCTTCCTGCTGTTTTCAGAGTATAGGGCCTACACCAGGGGTGTCCAACCAGCAGCCTGCCAGGTTGTTTTAGGAGGCTTGCGGCCTCAAGTATAAATTTTACACACACAAACTATAAAAATTACACAGTAATTTAAGAGGTAAGGTATATCACTTATTGTAACTTTTGCATGTGTGACCGGTGAACCAGCCCATAATAATGGTTATGGTCCTCTGCTAAAACAAAGTTTATACCCCTGGCCAAAGCAGTCCAAGAAGACCTCAGAAAGCTTAGACCTTGAAGGCAGCAATATTCACCACAACGCTGCTAACTATTAGCACTGACATGGTGTCATATCCCAGAAAACTTGTATCTTCATCAACACTGCCTTGTGAACATCAAATTTTGCAAATTCAAGAGTTATTTCAAGGCAACCCTGATATTGCTGCTGTTCCAAATGATAAAAGAAATCTTGAAGGGAATACAGACATCACCTCTGGCATTAAACTGTTTGAAACACAAAAAACAGACCAGTACCATCTACAGACATCATCACGATATAAAACTTCATGGAAAACTGTGAAGCGTTCTACATAGTGTGTAGACAGACAATTATTTGAAGGGACTCACAATCCACTGATAAGTCAAGACTATGCACAAACCTGCTCTACTGTGATCTCACCCTTATACATGAACTGGATGAGGGCCAACATGTCGTCAAACCTGACATCCTTCAGGATAATGACAGGGCTCTGGTGCTCGTAAAGAGACAGCACGGTTTCAAAGTACGAACTGCAAGCAGACAACACCAGCTGCAAATAAACACATAAAAGAACATTATAATGAAATTACAATGAATTTCATACAACAAATTCAATGCAGAGAAACTTGCCAGAATGAAACCCATGAATGTAATTCAACTGCAGTGAACATTCAATATACCACAGGTGTGGAGGAACATCTTCAGTACCTGCATTAAAAACAAATTTAACATTTGTCTAGCATCGTAATGTTGATTAACCTATAAAATACAGTATATTATATTTATGGTACATTAAATAATTTGGCCTACATACCAACATTATTTAAATTTCACCACTGTTATAAATTACTGCAAATTACAGTACAGCACAGTACAGTCAGTTCTGCTATTAACCCTTCAAAGATGAAGTGTGTCTATTTTATATAAGGACTCAGTGCGCAAAGCACAGTAAATAAAGGTTATACAAAACTAAGCAGTTAATGCTGTATAAGGCAAAAGTCGCTGTTTGTTCTGAGACCCGTACAAAACACATAAATACACTGTGTGGGCAGAATGTAGAATTTGTGAATGTTAAACCTGGTGGTGCATATAGTAACCACTGGGCTTTAAAGGGTTAAGCGTGTTTCAGAAATGCAAAATGGCTTTAACGCAATTGATGAATAGGTAAATGCAGTTTGTATATGTGAACTTTCACATACGCACGTCAGCTATTATGCTATTTCAGCAACAGTGTGAAGGTTCGATCTGACCGTAGTTCTTTCACAAGCCCTATTATTTGTATTATGCCGTTTTCTATAATGCAAGCTCTCACAAGCACGTAACTATCATGTTATAGCAGAAATGACTGTACTATGCTTACATTCTGTCCCCCTACAAAAACACGTCATCACATACTCATCGAAGTATCACCAAGACTTGCTATTTGAACAAAATAATACCAAGAATGGAGACTCTGGAGTACCTGCACCATAGAGCATGGGGTGTTGAAACATGGTCATATAATCAAAGTCTTTACAGAAATAAAATATACACATTTGTATGCACGGACATGATGAAGCCCACTGTACATTTGAATCAGCGGTACACAAGGGTATACTGTAATTCACACATGCTTGTCTTCTGTTGTACAATAAACTGTATGAAAATTATGAAACTAATTACTTCTTACATCACACATCTATAATAAACTGTTTGCTTAATGTATTTAATGCTTGTTACTCAGCGTCAGTGTCAATATCAGGTCCGTCACTACACACCTTTAATTTATTCTTACTTTTACTATATTCAGCTTATAAAAATGAAAGGATGGCATCACATAATATTTCTATTATTATTTACCACTGAGATTCTGTTCGATGATCTGATTTGTAATTATAAATAAATAACACATGGGTCACATAATACATGAACAACATATGGCTAATGACGATACAGCGATGAACATGGATCATTCTGTGACAAAACCGTATATCATCTCCCAGGCACTACTAGAGAGACACAGACAAAGAGAACGGGGATGCAAGAAAACTGGGAGACAGAAGAATTTTTTATTATAGGCTTATCATTTTATCTGCCAACTATCTTTCATCCAGTGTACAGTGGGCAGTCAGCTGAGTAAGCTACGTTACTACGACAAACAAGTCAACAGGACGTGGAAACTGACAACTGTCAGATATAATAATGACCCTATAGTAAATAAATAATATTCAATAATGTAGATTTATTACCTAAAATTATATCTGTGTGTTTACATACACATTTTATACATGAATATGTTACTCAAACATAAATTAAAAATAAAATTCAAGTGCAGCTATATCTGTATTTGACAGGGGAATTCTAATTCTGCATAACACAGAATAGAATAGAATAGAATAGAAGTAGGGCTGGCACTGAAACGTCCCATGCACATCGACCATTTCTGATCCTTTGTGCAGCCCTTGTATTCATTTGTTTAGCAGCCCTGCACTTTGAACAAAGTGCAGTAACCTGCTTACAGAGATATCCTTAAAGCCCCTGGTTTCATAAAATAACATCCCAGGTACCTGAATCTTAATGCAGCCAAGGCCTCACAGACGACGAGAACATGCGAGGCTGTTTCAGATGCCTGGCATAACACAGAACAGCATACCAAAAACTAGGCTTTGACACTTTGCAACATACCCTGTGAGCTCGAAGAAGTTTTTCTTCACATGCAATTGTCACATCACAAAAGCTCTCATTCTGCAGAAGTTTCTCAAACATGGTCTGCTGGTTGTTTTGGTGGAATTTCCACTTCAAGCAAAACTGCTGCTTATCTTCTGATGAACCACGTTCCTGAACAACTGCCTCATCTCCATCTGGTGGATCATGTTCATTATTTCTCAAATCTGAAACCTGTTGATGAATCACCGGTACAATCCTCAGCTTGTCCGTATCCTATAAGTAAAGTTTCGTATTATTTCATACACTAATACTGCAATATTCACTCAACTATACACTATCAATACAATATGCAAATTCATTCTGAAAGATGATACCTTAATGAAGGCAACTGACAAACATGTCTTAGTCTTGATCCAATATATAGGCAAGTGGATTTAGTTACGCTGATAGTACAGTTTTCTGGAGCCCAAGTCACTGTTGCCAATATAAACAAACAGAACATAAAAAGTAATCCACTAGGTGTTTCCATGTAGTAGCCAGGGTTATGGTTTGGATTTGTACGTTCACAAACAAACGTAAGGCTTTAAGGTTAGGCGTTGAGTCTCTGTGTTTATAAAGCCATAGTGAAACTAGAATACATATAAAACAGAAACTCTATTAAGTACTAAGGAACATACAGTATTAATCACTCAAAGCACCTGCGTGGCGACAGTTTGGGTCTGTGTATATTCACTGCTTCATAGCAATGTGACACACATGAAAAATAAACTGTTTAAATCCTGTACACATTATTGTGTTCATTGGTACTCCTGCTGGTTAATGTTTGTAGCCAACACATCACTTACTGTAATAATCTAAGTGCATAATATACTACAATAATTGTTTCTTCACATGGTACAACAACAGCTGGACACAACTTCCATTATGCATACAACTGTCCTTACATTTATTTGTGAGGGGAGTACTGAAAATGTTCTGCGACAGCATCCAAATAATGTGATAAACTAATATACATGACTTCCTTACCTGTCAGGTGTAAATGGTATCATCACTTTTATTTCAAATATTTGAAAGTAGATGGACATAACCTCGCTTTCAACATGCACACAAAATTTTAATGTTATGTTTTTGACCTACCACTGTACAAAATGTCATGCATCTTGATACAATGGTTCAACAAGCACCATCACAATATGAAAATCATAACATCAATTTTACCGCATCTGTGTATTATTATTTTACATGGTACAAAAAGAATATTAAAGACAATACATTTTTCCTGAGATGCTCATTTCAATAATATTTAATCATGTTAACCTACCCGGCCTAATAGAGTTTATAATTCCAGTATAATATATGTTGAGGTGACATAACCTAATATTCACTAACCTAATCTTGATAAATCTTCTTACAGTGGCATTGCAGCGGTAAATAACTAAAGAATTACAATATTATGAGCTTTTCCCTCTAGAACGAAATTTTGAAGAGTCGGCCCTCACCTGGAAACCACGCAATTGACTGGCTTGAAATAATTATACTCTACATACTTGTTTACGATCCTCATTTTGACTTGGAATTTCTTCACTGAAACTCGTATTTTGAGTGCTTCCTGTTACTGGAGCAGGTTGTGACTGCTCTCCCAACACTCTTAGTGTTTTGCGGCATCTTGCAATATGTGCCGATAAGTTGGTTGTATTTCCAGAGAACGGAAGTTGACTGTCGCACAGCCGACACCAAACATAACGCCTGTTATTAAGTATGATTCCAGACTCATCTGCTTCGAATCCAAAATAATTCCAAACTTCACTTCGTCGCGTGCTGGGTACAACTAACCTTCGTGCCATAATATATACCACAATACACACGTTCAAATGATAGAGACACAAATTTAACTGAATATGATGACTTAACGTCCCTCCACGAAACAAATCGATGTCAATCAGGGTCTGTTTGGATATCATACTATCGATACATTGTTAGGTATCGATACTAGAATGTTAGAAGTAGTAACGAGAAACGTATGATTGATTTCTTATGTTATTTTATGTTACTGATACCGTGCATATTCTTACAATTAATACATCAACCAACTTATGCACTTAATAAAATACATTCATGAACAAGTATAAAACTCCTACATGTTTCGGCACCGGGGTTCCATCATCAGGGAGTTATTCAGAAAAAAGGAGTAAAAGCCCAACACGCCAGTCTAGGTATTACAACGCCCTTATTGGAATGATTAAAGCATTAAAGTATTAAAATTCTAAAATACACAGTTAACAAGCATAAAACTATAAAGTTGTTATATTAAAAGTGAGCCGTTCCAGGTGCAAGTTCGCAGTTGTTTACACTCTGCATCGGGCATGCATACAAACATGTGTCTCGATCTTATACGATCCGAAGAGATTTCGTCCTGATGGAGCATGTAAAGTGTGTCGTGTCGGGCGGTGTATCCTGCATGTCAGTTGTTACTACCACAGAAAAAAAAAAATAACACGCGAGAAATAGAAGTTCGCGCACGCAAATGTATTTTACGTCCACGAAAACGTGTTCATTACTCAAACAGCAAATCAAAACTCATGCAATTCGTTATCGATGTCCCATTTTTAATTAAACAACTTGTACCTATGAGGTCAGACATGAAACCAAGTAGTGTATTTATGTACGTATTTTACGTTACATGTCAGCATCGTAACTATAAATTCGTCCACATGAGCATTTATCAGCGCGAGCGCATTTCTGCCCATCTGCACATCTGCCTACGCCTGTGAGGACATATTTAGCCTGTCAGAGACGGCCTTGGTGCACTGCACAGTCGAGAAAGCATTTCAGAAGTACTGCAAATTTAAAATCCCCTTGTCCTGAGCAGCAGATGGAATTTAAGCGCCAGAGCCATTGAAGGGTTCGAGTTATGATTATCAATAAAACACTCACGTAGCATTCCTGACATTTAGCGGGCTGGGGCAGTACGAGATGTACGTCAGTGCTGTGAAGGGTACTGTAACGATGTAGATGGCAAAGTGGCTGTGGTAGTGGAAGGCCCCACAGGAGTCGCACACGAGCGGCAGCAGCAGCAGCAGCTCTATCGGCTCCGCGTCGACAGCGTCGACAGTACGACCTCATACAGGGATCCCATCCGTCCCGGCTTTCACGGGACAGTTCCGGTTTTAGAGATTTTAGACACCTCTGTACCAGTGTCCCAAACAACGAATGTCTCGGTTTTTTCCAAGTTATAGAACTACGACAGCTCTGAAAATGCTTGCGAAAATCTTGACTTTCTTGCTGTGGGAGAAAACAGCTATGCGAGGACTTCGGAGCTGTACATGGGCATTTATTGAGTGGTTGCGAGTTTAGTGAAAATCAGCGCCGTGGAAGCCATACTTTACCGAATGACGTCAATGAGTTTCTGTCCGTACTGTCCACATTTATTGTCCGATTTGGGTGAAATTCGGTACAAGAGATCTGCACGTAATTCTGTTGAGCATCTGTGAGTTTCATGAAAATCGACGCAGGGAAGGCTGTACTTTTATTATGGGCGTAAAAAAATTAGATTCACTCGTGAACCGTGACGTCTGTGTACTACGTCACGGAGTCTTCCAGGCTTGTTGCATATTGTCTTTACATCAAATTCAGCATTAAGTGGACCTCTGTCACCCAAGATGGCGCATCGTCCAGGGAGGGAGTGTACCTGCGAATATATTGAATAGGCGGATGCGCACAGCCAAAAGGGGCGGTGACCCTCCACAATGCCGACTACGCTAGGGGTGGAGATATACGAGGGGCGCCCAGAAAGTAATGCAACACATTTTTTTTTCTCATTCACAATTGATTTTATTAAAACTTCAAATATGTCACATCACTACATGAATCTTTGGCTACCTAAACCTATTTTTCAACATAGTCTCCTTCTGAATCTTTGGCCTTACGCCACTGAGATGCGAGAGCATGTATGCCTTCGCGGTACCACTCTGAAGGTCTCTGTCGCAACCACCTCTTTACTTCAGCAATGACTTCCTCGTCGTCCTCAAACCTCTTTCCGCGGATTGCACCTTTCAAGGGACCGAAAAGATGGTAGTCGGAAGGAGCCAGATGATGAATCCATGTCTCATCACCCGTGACAATGGTGGACAAGAAATCGTCACCCTCAACCTCGTAACGAGCAAGCAACTCGGAGCAGATGGCTTTTCTTTGTTGCTTGTGCTCTTCAGTTAGGTTTCGAGGGACCCATCGGGCACAGACCTTTGAATATCCTAACTGGTGAATGATTTTTTCGACGCTTCCCTTACCAATACCGAGTACAGCGGCGAGTTCCCTGGTTGTGATTCTCCGATCGTCTCGAATAAGGCTGTCGGCTCGTTGCACTGTTGCAGGCGTCACAGCTGTTGATGGGCGGCCCGAGAGCGGGAGATCAGACAGAGTGCCCCGTCCTTGTTCTGATAACGCCAATCGCTTCGCCCAGTGGCTGACGGTGCTTTTATCCACTGCCATGTCTCCATAGACCTTTCTTAAGCGCCTGTGAATTGATTCACTCGTTTCATTTTCTGCCAAAAGAAACTCAATTACTGCTCTCTGTTTAGAACGCACGTCACTTGCAGACTCCATTTTGAAAGCTCACTACTGCGCTGCTATCCAGCGGGAAACCTTGCACCTATGTGCATAAACGCGGGACACTTTAAAGATACAGCACGCAAAATATCATTTTTATCTAACAAAATTGGGCCGAGAAAATAAATGCGTTGCATTACTTTCTGGGCGCAGTAATATATATACATACATATAAAGCTAAAGTCGTCCCTATATACGCAAGGAAGGTACAGAGGGCAGTGAAGGTATAGCTCCACTCATTCGTAACCTAGGCACTGTATGGAGATCAGTGGTCAGCCTCACGTCTCGGCCGCTTTATCCCCCGAAAGAATTCCGGTATCCATTTAATAGAAGGCTGGGTGGACCCTGGAGCCGGTCTGGACGCTTTGGAGAAGAGAATAATCTCTTGCCCTTGCTGGAACTCGAATCCTGGATCGGCTAGTCCGTAGCTTAGTTATTGTTGCTCTCAAGTGAACAGCAGGCACTTCCACTTGGTATTTGAAACGTCCCGCGCTGAAATCTGAGCCCAGAGGTCAGCCATGCTTCTCGAAGTTTATCGAAGTTTCTTTAGCTCCTTGCGGCAATTGTCGCGTTACTGGTATTAACTGAAATTGGAATGTTTAATTTTTGCACCCAAATATACATAGGTACCTTACAGCGGTTCTGCGAAAATTCAGATTTAGCGACAAAAGTTCCACAGTTGTCAGCAGTTGAAATCACAAGATTAGGAAGTATCAGAAAACTGGTTCAGCAAGTGCAAGACAAGAATTAATGGCTTCGTTTTACATAAGTTCTGCAAATAGCGCATAAGAACATGTTTACTGTACTCGTTCTGATAGCTTACGGGTTGTAACGGGTTGTTAACTTCCGGTAGAAGCTGAAAGGCATTTATTGGGGATCGGGCCCACCTGCAGGCAATGCTAAGGCAGCAGACAGTTACTGGAAGTCAGGACTATTTTTCGTAAAAGACAAAAATATCTTTACCCCTGTGCACGACATGAAGGTGCAATGGGAAATGGGGGTACTGCTCCATGCATTCATAACCTCGGCACTAGATGTAGTTGAGTGATTACCCTCACGATCCACCTGCTTAACACCCCCCCCCTCCCCTCAGAGCCCATTGGATAGGACACTGGGTGGGCCCCAGATTCGGTCTGCACGCTTTGGAGAACACAAATATACTTCGCCCCTGAAAGGAATCGAAATCCAGTTCCTCGGTTGTCCTGCCCGTAGCCTAGAAACTGTACGCTATTAACTACAACACAACTCCGGATAGTTGCTCTAGTTAGGCCCACACACCCCGACCACAGGTTCAGAGCGTTAGAAATTCACAGCTAGCTTGTTCGATGCGCACCACAGAGCGGGGATTTTAAAGGGGTACCGCGAGTTGCGCCTAAAGGGCCCATAACTTCCGTAGATTCCACTAGGTAGAATATGCAGACCTCAAAACACACAATACTCAACCAACAAATGCACTCTTATTATTTTTTTTTAGATATATTACAGTCTCTGTAAGCTAGTCCAACATGTTTCGATTCCCAGTCCCTGATGATGATCCCAGGAGGGGATCGAAACATGTTGGACTAGCTTACAGAGATTGTAATATATATATAAAAAAATAATAAGAGTGCATTTGTTCGTTGAGTATTGTGTTTCATCAGTGACAATGCACGGTGTGAATGACATAAAAATACCTCTTTCGGCTTTTCCTAATCCTAGTTTTATTGTCATTACTGCTGGGAACAAAATCAAATATTTTGGATCTACACTGAAATCTTTAAGTTAAAACCTGAATAAAAAATAAACACCTACATACGTCTGTGATATCTAAGAATTACGAGACTTTCGAAAAGAGACAGTTTGTGCTCTCTGTGAGGTACGAGCAGAGACCCAGTAAACAGTTTCGGATCGAAACATAACAATCTATACTGATCTGTATCACGCCTTATACGAGATATCAATTATAATCGATTGTAAATCTCCCACATTACGATACCTCGACGCGTGCGAGATTCGATTATGATCTACTGTAAAGCTGTTTCTAAGATACGGAGAAATGTTCTAATATGTTGTGTGAAATGTGAAAGGCACATTTAAAGTACTCACATTTTCATTGTTTTATTGAAATTATTCACACATTTAAAATCGAAAGAAAAAATTCTTGTAATAAATTGTAGATTGACATAATAAAGTTAATACAGTTAATAATACAATTTAACAATGACTGCTATTTGTTAATATTCCAAATTTCAACGTCACCGTGATTCGTGCCTTAGGATTCCGCCAGTTGAGATAATTTGTGGGGATAAACGTACAGTTGTCCCTGTGCATGCCATGAAGACAGAGGGGGGAGAGGAGATATAATTTTGGGGAGGGGCCCGCAGAATTTGTGAACCGTTTCAAGGGGGCTCAAGTTAGGAGGAATAGTAAGAAACTCTGTCCCAGATCGCTTTAACTTGGACATAATTTGCTAGCTGCGTATTGGACTCGCAGTGATCGTGTTAAAAGAGGAGCTGTCAAAATCACAACAAAAATGTCAAAACTCTTCAGATTCCATTACCATCACCTTTATTTCTAAGACCAACCTTCAAGAGGGTAAAGACCCCTCCTTCCAAATCCTTACTTGTTCCAAATTCGTGCTGGTCTCTCTTTCGGCCTTTTTAATTTAAACTGAGCTATGGAGATAACAGAATGTTTCTGAGTCTTTAAGTAACACGCAGTTAAAAGAGCTGTCATTTCGGGATATAAAATTAGTGGCTCAAAATCTGCAATTTTACGGACTAATCGAAGTAACAAAATAATTGAAGTTTAAAAAGTATTCGATTATATAACTGGGGTGGCGGGCTTTTGTGAACGCGGTAATGAACCTTCGAGTTCCATAAAACGCGGGGAATTTCTTGACTAGCTGACGACCTGTTAGCTTCTCAAGAAGGACTCTGCTCCATGGAGTTAGTTAGTTAGTTATATAACTGGGGCAGGGCCAAGAGGAAACCTCGTGGTTATTTAAAAATGATTTTCAACTGAACACGTTACAATACTTTATGTAACGTTAAGTATTAAATTTTCGGGTCACTTAAACGCACTTTGTCAAACGTCACATAGTACAGATTATGACGTCGACTGCTTTCAGGATGCGTATCGACGCTTTTTTTTTTGTCTTAGAATGTTATTTGTCTGTGGCGTCTAATGGTATGATTGCTGTGAATACGTTATGGATAAAAACTATGGCGACTTACTTTAATTGTATCACAGAATTTGCTTAGACGAATTGAGGTAAATAACGGAATATGAACCATTACAGACTATCCCAAAACCCAAATATAATTATGAAACAATACTCCTGATTGCTGAAATGATTGTGACCTTGAAAGTGTCCATTACAGAGGAAGAGAGGGTAGGTAAGGAGAGTTGGTCATCGTATGACCACCTGTTGCAGTCTCCGTCACAGGCTAGTTTCATTTCCGTGAAGGCTAACAACCAACCGAACATTTCATTTCGTGCTACGAGTGCCGTTACTGCTACACTCAGCTGTTAGGTGGCAGAGACAGCGCCGGTATGACGTGAGTACAACCTGAGTAACAATGTGAATGGAAAGCGAGGGTTAGAACAAAATATTAAATCAACTACATGTTTCGACCTATGTCAGGTCATCCTTAGTTCCACAATTGGACTTTAAAACATACAGAGGAAGAAATATACATTATGTAAGTAACTAACGTTACAGATCAACACATCAACCAACTGATGCACTTAATAAAATAAGTTCAGAGGCAATTATAAAACTCCTACATGTTTCGGCACCGGGGTGCCATCATCAGGGAGTTACTCAGAACAAAGGAGTAAAAAGACCAACAGCTAATCTAGGTATTGTGTCTCCCTCCTTAAAATTATTACAATTCTAAAATATATAAAGTTAGTAAACATGAAATTAAAATTTCAATATTTTAATCATTTTAAGAAGGGAGACACAAGGTCAGAGGTCGCGCGGTCTAAGGCGTGGGTCTGCGGCCGCTCGTTTGCTGGGATTGCGGGTTTGAATCCCGCCAGGGACATGGATGTCTGTCTCTTGTGAGTGTTGTGTGTTGTTAGGTAGAGTTCCCTGCGACGGGCTGATCACTCGTCCAGATGAATCTTACCGAGTGTGGTGTGTCTGAGTGTGATTGTGATATCTCGATAATGAGGAGGTCCTGGCCCACTAGGGGCTGTCGCGCCATAAGAAACAAATCCTGTGATTTTATTGTACGTTATATTCAGGACATATGAGCGTGTACTAGTTTTATCATCATTTACTTCTAGATCAATGTTGTTACTAGCGGCTAATAAAGCTTCTGTGTCATTCTTTATAGTAATCATACTTTTGCCTACTAAAGTAACATAATTAGCACAGACCAGAAAATTACGTGTGGGATTCGGACTTTCCGAACGGCTGAATGTAGCATAAAACAAATATATTTACGTGGGACATCCAGTTGCGATAAATCAGAAGTACGGGCAGTCGACCATAACCACATTTTATGGTATCTTACTATACGATTTATTGCAACATGTTTCGGCTTCATAAAAGAGCCATCACCAGGCAGTGTAAAAATACTCATCATAGATTATCACATACACCAAGCTAAATTTTTTTATTTGTGTAGTAGAAATCCTAATTTTTTCAGTGTTATGGGTATTTGGCCATGATAAGTCGGTCCCTGTTACCACGGCATGGCGCGTCCTCAGATTGCGGATGGAGGAACGGCCTGCAGATATGGAGGGTAGCTGCGAATGTATTGAATAAGCAGTCGCGGACAGCCTACAAGGGGTGGTCCTACAACTTGGGGGTTGGGCGAGGTGCTAACAACTCCTCACCTTAAAAAAATTACCATGTTACGAAACACATCACAAAGCCTCGGACCTGGACTGATTCTTTGTTACAACATAAGCAAAGGACAAGGAACATGAGATTTGGAACTTGGAACGTGAGGAGCCTGTATAGGTCAGGGTCACTTATGACAGTGGTCAGGGAATTGGCTAGGTACAAATTAGATTTAGTGGGTGTACAGGAGGTTAGGTGGGACAAAGGAGGCACAGTAAGAGCAGGGGATTATACTTTTGTATATGGAAAAGGAAATGAAAGTCATCAACTGGGAACAGGTTTTTTTGTACATCAGAGAATAGTATCAGCAATTAAGAGAGTAGAGTTTGTTAGTGATAGGATGTCATATATGGTGCTGAGAGGTCGTGGTGTGATATCATTGTTCTGAATGTGCATGCACCAACTGAGGAGAAAAGTGATGACTCAAAGGACAGTTTCTATGAGGAATTAGAACAGGTTTTCGATCATTTTCCTAAGTACCATATAAAATTTCTGTTAGGAGATTTTAATGCAAAATTGGGGAGGGAGGATACTTTCAAACCGACGATCGGGAATGAGAGTTTACATGAGGATAGTAATGATAATTGTGTTAGAGTTGTAAACTTTGCCACATCAAAAAATCTAGTTGTTAACAGCACGATGTTCCCGCACCGAAATATTCATAAATACGCCTGGACCTCTCCTGATGGGAAGACTCATAATCAGATTGATCACGTATTGATAGATAGGAGATGGCATGCAAGTGTACTCGATGTGCGATCTTTCAGGGGAGCTGACTGTGATACTGATCACTAACTGGTGGTTACAAAAGTTAAGGAAAGACTGGCGGGAATTAAACAAGCAGCACAGAAGTTTGATACAGAGAGATTTAATCTCAAGAAGCAAAGTGAACTAGAGGTTAGGAAACAGTATCAGATAAAGATCTCAAAAAGGTTTGCAGCTTTGGAGAAATTAAATGTTAGTGAGGACATAAATAGGGCTTGGGAAAACATTACAGAGAGTATCAAAATCTCAGCTAAAGAGAGTCTATGGCTGTAGGAAAGGAAGCAGCATAATCCATGGTTTGACGAAGAACGTTCAAAATTTTTATCTGGGAACAGCCCTAAGAAATCGAAATTCCATTCAGGAAAAAATTAAGAGCAGATTGAAGTCGGGGAATGCTTGTTATCATTCGGTGCAGGATCTTCTGTCTTCCAGTTTGCTATCCAAAAATACAAACATTAAGATATACAGAAGTATAATTTACATGTTGTTTTGTATGGGTGTGAGACTTGGTCTGTCACATTGAGGGAGGAACATAGGCTGAGGGTGTTCGAGAATAGGGTGCTGAGGAGGATATTTGGGCCTAAGAGGGAGGTAACAGGGGATTGGAGGAGACTACATAACGGGGAACTTAATGATCTGTACTCATCACCAAATATTATTCGGGTGACCAAATTAAGAAGAATGAGGTGGGCGGGGCATGTAGCACGTATGGGTGAGGGGAGAGGTGCATGCAGGATTTTGATGGGGAGACCTGAGGGAAGGAGACCACTTGAAAGACCCAGGCGTAGATGGGAGGATAATATTAAAATGGATATTCAAGAAGTGGGATGGGGGGCATGGACTGGATTGATATGGCTCAGGATAGGGACAGGTGGCAGGCTCTTGTGAGTGCGGTAATGAACCTTCGGGTTCCATAAAACGCGGGGATTTTCTTGACTAGCTGACGACCTGTTAGCTTCTCAACAAGGACTCTGCTCCATGGAGTTATTTAGTTAGTTAGTTATGGGAATTTGGTCTGCTGGAACTAAATACAAACAGAAGATAAAATGTAAAATATTAGAAGCATAATCTCGTACTTCCGATGAGGAAAGGCAGCATCATCTGTGCTAACCATGCCTCGTGGGAGGCAATTTGTAATAAATAGTTATTTTTATCTCGAGCTCTTTCAGTTATTACATTCCTAGTAACGTTGCGACGTGTAATTGCCCCTATTGTGCCAATTTATGTAAGAAATACATTTAGTTTAATTTATTTATAAACTCCTCCTTTTGAACCCATAAGTATGATTTTACATTTCTCAGAAGTGAATGTGAAAATTGTTTCTCACAAGTTCTATGTCATTAATTCAGTGTATTGATAATGACTAAGTCACAATAATTAACCAACAAGTGTAAGTCTTTGTATTGACACAGTTATATCACATTAAAACAGTGAAAACTTCTACATGTTTCGATTCCTGTGGGCTCATAATCAGGGTATATGTACATGAAAATTATTTGATATACATATACCCTGATGATGATCCGACAGGGATCGAAACATGTAGGAGTTTTCAATGTTTTAATGTGATCAAACTGTGTCAATACAAAGACTGTGAGTTTGTTAGTTAATGATCGTAAAGTGTTTCTCACACTAAGATCAGAATACGCGTGTTATTTCATGATGTTTTGAAGGAAAGCACCAAGACGTTATTTGTATCAATCCAAGAAAAGAGGGTAGCATTACGGTTCAGAAAGTGACAAAATTACGAATTTCACACTTTGTGTTCTTCCTGGTGCTAGGTTTGTTAAACACAAAAGCATGATACACACTGGACACGTACAAAGATATTGGCAACGCATACCGAATTCCAATCACGTAATCCAAAGTGATGTGCCGATCCCAGTGGCCGCGCGGTCTAAGGCGTCGGTCTACGGCCGCTTGCTTACTGGGATTTTGGGTTCGAATCCCACCGGGGGCATGGATGTCTGTCTGTTGTGAGTGTTGAGTGTTGTCAGGTAGAGGTCTCTGCGACGAGCTGGTCCCTCGTCCAGAGGAGTCCTACCGAGTGTGGTGTGTCTGTGTGTGATCGTGAAACCTCGACAAAACGAGGAGGCCCAGGCCCATATAGGGCTGTCGAGCCATAGAAAAAAAAAAATCCAAAGTGATGAGATTACATGAAAAGACCAATTCGCAGGTGGTATGGGGTAATATTACTTTCTTTTCACTTTATAGTCTGTAACTTTCTCGTTCTAATTCAACTCCACCGATTTGTGTCACATTCTGGTGGAGGACATGAACGCAGAGACGTTTGTGTACCGTAATGTTTTGACCCGGTATAACTGTGTGTTCAGACATAGACACTTGCATATCACAGTAACCTACAGTACTGAATTCAAAGGCGTATGTTGTGATATGGCAACAAATATGGAGTGTTCCTATCGACAAAATTCTATTTAGGTGCAGAAGTGTGTTATTTAACAGGTGCGCACCCAGACTTTTTCATTGCGGGGGGGGGGGGGGGGGGAACTGACCCCGAGGCTATATATAATTTATGTTTGGTTTTAAAAACTATGTTATAAAAATCATGTTGTAAGTATAACATAACACTGTTTGCAACTGCATTTATATACATACAAATTTAACTACAAGTTCCATGACTCAATCACAGTGTCATATGTTCTTGTCTTTTTTTAATTGTATTAATTTATTTTTCAAAATCCTAATGTACTAGTCATCTGCTAATTTCAGTGGCTGATTTCGGCTGAAGGGTAAAGCACGTAAAACTTTTGATATCATAACATTTACAAAATATGTCTTTTTAAATTTCGGTTTTGGGGGGTTTGGGGGGGGGGCTGCAGCCCGGCAGGCGTTTATATACATACGAATATAACATGTTCCATGACTCAATCACAGTGCCTTATTTTTTTAATTTTATTAATTTATTTTTCAAAATTCCATTGTACTAGTCATCAGCCGATTTCAGTAGCTGATTTCAGCTTAAGGGTAAATCACGTAAAACTATTGATATCATAATATCTACAAAATCTGTTTTTTAAATTTCGCTTTTGGGGGTTTAGGGGGGGCTGCAGCCCGACAGCCTCTCCCCTTAAATGCGTCCCTGTTATTTCAGAAGTCTGTCAATTGTTAAGATCATGACAAATATATGAATGGATGAATATGCAACACTGTGGAAAGATACTGACAGGGCAAGGCCGAAACACTGGGGTAATTGCCTGTCCCTGTGTCACTTTTCTTTACCACAAGTTCCATACATACTGGCCTTCGACAGAACTACAGCCTCCCCGGTAAACGGACACTGATTAACCGCCTGATTTACGTAATGTAGTTTCCGAAGGGGACATAAAAATACATACACGGAGCATACGTAAGCCGGTTGTGTAATACCTCAGTACTGAGTTTAAAGTAATCCCAGTGAAGCATAAGCAGCACGTGTGGACAGAGGTCCACGCAAACTCTGCTTGAACTGACATCAAACAGCACTTGACATCTCCTTACTTCCATACATTATATATTCAAGCTATTCTTTTACATGTAAAATACACTCTGATTTCCGAGGACATATATATCGGCTTCATTTTTCAAGGTTTCTACGTAGACATGTTGGAACAAGACAGACAATGTACGTATAAACGTACCATTGAGGCACGTTCGCGTAACCATTGTTGCCGTGGAAAAGCAATAAGTATTACATATTCTGAGTGTGTGTCTGTAGCCTCAGTTATCCAGCATGCAAAGCGCATGCGCCGTATTATATTGTCATCTGTGGCCTGTCTGGCTCTACCATATTTTTCCACATTATCTCATAAACGACATGGTTTTCGGGGAAGAAAGTTATTTAACATAAAACATGTTTTTTTTCACAATGTTTCTTCTGAAACACTTCTCATTGTAAAATGAATTCAGCGAGATATCATAAATGTACATAGGTCTCCATGTAAAGTATCCGTTATTCTTGTCAGATTATAATCGAACGTGAATTTTCTCGACAGATTTTCGAAAAATAGTCATATAAAATTTAATGAAAATCCGTCCAGTGGGAGCTGAGTTGTTCCATGTGGACCGAAGGACAGATAGACACACGTGACGAAGCTAACAGTTTCGCTTTTCGTAATTTTGCGAAGGCGCCTAAAAATTAAAAAAAAATTTGGTCCACACCAAGAGTCCATTTGTCAAGTACGAAACTACAACAGATTTTGTGGTTGTGACGTGAAACAATTAAGAATACGGTTTCAAGAACTCATCATTACGTAGCTGGACATTGAAGTAATTTTTGTATGCAGCAGTAACAACAAGAAATACGAGTATACAGATTTAAGTTATCCGTGATTTCAGGCTTCCGCCTCGATGTTGATGAGATCTGCATTCTTCTGGGGTATTACGTAGCTTTGAATGGTAAGCCTTTACCGACGTTTCGAGACAACGTATCGGTCCTATCTTGAAGGGTCAAGAAGTCCAAGAAGAAAGTCCTATTCTTCTTGGACTTCTTGACCCTTGAAGATGGGACAGATACGTTGTCCCGAAACGTCTGTAAAGGATTATCATTCGACGCGGCGTAATACCCCAGAGCGTAGATCTCCTCTACAGGTTAAGTTGTAAATCGCAACTGTACAGGTGTCGCTGGAGTCATTTGACACTGAAGCAGCATATTAGTTAGATCAATGTATCACATCAGCAACATCAACACACGTAAATCAATTTATTTCGCATAATTTCATTCTATTATAAAGTACGGAATAATTTTTTGGGGTAAATCCTCCAACAGTAAGAAGATATTCACCTTACAAAAGAAAATCGTCAGAATTATGGTCGGTGCACAACCACAAATTCCATGCAGAAAGTGTCGTTCTTTTACGCCCACATAATAAACTTCTACAATTTAAGGTTTCGGGTAATCATGTGTCTTATATGATACTATAAGTTGAGTTCTCAACCATATACAAGGGCAGTGCAATATAATTAAGTTGTATGCAATAAATTTTCTTTGGTGCCTTGTGAGCCTGACGATGGCTATTTATACATGAGCCGAAACATGTCAGCAAAACTTTGTCATATATACAGAATTCTTGTGATTGACAGATACTACATTTGCTTCTGTTTATTTTCATCAAAACGGAATCTCGCACTTAAAAATATTTATTGGTGTATATTTATGTGGTATACGACGCAACATGATAGAATTTTAATATATTTTTTATAAATGGCTTGATAGTCTTGCTTCGCTAAACAAATAGTTATATCTGCTCAACAGATTCGTTCCGCATAATTGCTTACAAAGTATAATGCCTCACTAGCAAATGCTAATAACGTAATTAGCTAATTTTTTAAAATCATACTGTCTAACCATCATATAATTAGCTAATTAACGCCAAGGTAAATTTCGATCTACATAGTGCACCGGGTGAAAATAGCGTAGAAAATTTTTCTGTCGACGTTTCGAGGCGAACGTTGGGCTTCTGGCTGTAATTTCACATTACGTACCTCGCTACGCTTTAGACGTAGTTCGCCCTTTCAATTAAATGAAGGTTAAAGTACCTTTTCCATCCATTGCTCCTCGATTTCCGGAAAAGCATAACTTTTTGGAAAGTTCCCAGACATCGCCCTTTGTACTTCTGGTAGGAGCAACATGTATATAAAGATGAGTATGGAGCATTGGTGGAATGATACTGACAGGGGAAAACTGAAGTACTGGGAGAAAAACATTATACAGCGTCGGTGGTAGATGATTGAATGAGTATGGAGCATTGGTGGAATGATACTGACAGGGGAAAACTGAAGTACTGGGAGAAAAACATTATACAGCGTCGGTGATAGATGATTGAATGAGTATGGAGCATTGGTGGAATGATACTGACAGGGGAAAACTGAAGTACTGGGAGAAAAACATTATACAGCGTCGGTGATAGATGATTGAATGAGTATGGAGCATTGGTGGAATGATACTGACAGGGGAAAACTGAAGTACTGGGAGAAAAACATTATACAGCGTCGGTGGTAGATGATTGAATGAGTATGGAGCATTGGTGGAATGATACTAACAGGGGTAAACTGAAGTACTGGGAGAAAAACATTATACAGCGTCGGTGGTAGATGATTGAATGAGTATGGAGCATTGGTGGAATGATACTGACAGGGGAAAACTGAAGTACTGGGAGAAAAACATTATACAACGTCGGTGGTAGATGAATAAATGATTATGGAGCATTGGTGGAATGATACTGACAGGGGAAAACTGAAGTACTGGGAGAAAAACATTATACAGCGTCGGTGGTAGATGAATGAATGAGTATGGAGCATTGGTGGAATTATACTGACAGGGGAAAACTGAAGTACTGGAAGAAAAACATTATACAGCGTCGGTGGTAGATAAATGAATGAGTATGGAGCATTGGTGGAATGATACTGACAGGGGAAAACTGAAGTACTGGGAGAAAAACATTATACAACGTCGGTGGTACATGAATAAATGAGTATGGAGCATTGGTGGAATGATACTGACAGGGGAAAACTGAAGTACTGGGAGAAAAACATTATACAGCGTCGGTGGTAGATGAATGAATGAGTATGGAGCATTGGTGGAATGATACTGACAGGGAAAAATTGAAGTTGGGGAGAAACATTATACAGCGTCGGTGGTAGATAAGTGAATGAGGATGGAGCATTGGTGGAATGGTAATGCCAGTTATCCTGAAACACATGTATAGATTAAGTTCGTACCACTCAGTAAACATAATCGTCACCCTTAAAGATGGGATCGATACGTTGTCCCGAAACGTCGGTAACTACCAATCTACTCCGCGTAACATCCCAGAAAAGAAATACCTCAAGATAACAAACCCTGTTACTTCAAAACTTATCTGTCATAAACATGCACTGTTTCTAGACGTAACAAGGTCTCTTATTTTAAACAATTATCACTTGTCTCAAGGCCATTCACCTTAAAGCCCCTCGGCAAAGCAAGTCTTTCGCCTTTTATCTTTTACAGCAGGGCAAATATTGAGGTCCGCCGTTTCATTTCATGCGGCCCTCACCCTGCTTTCATTGCCACTACAGAATGTGGCCTGACACTGCTTAGAATTATTTTGCTTTAATTTAAAGAAATAAAATTTATTGAGTTAAACAGAGAAAAGTTTCAAAGTGGTTTGCTACCCCTGGATGGTAAAGCGAATATTACATCAGTAGAAACAGCAGAATGGAATAAAGAAAAATAAAATAAAAGTGAACAAGACTGGCAATGTACGTATAACGTAACATTGAGGGGCGCGTTCTCGTAACCATTGTTGCCGTGGAAAAGCAATATTTATTACATATTCTGAGTGTCTGTAGCCTTAGTTATCCGGGATTCAAAACGCATGCGCCGTATTATATTTTCATTTGTGGCCTGTCTGGCTCTACCACATTTTTCCACATTATCTCATAAACGGCACGATTTTCGGGAAAAAGTTATTGAACATAAAATGTGTGTTTTGATTTTCTCTACAACTTGTGTCAAAAACATTTTCATTATAAGATGAATTCAGTGAGATATCATAAATGTACATAGGTCTTCATGTAAAGTACCAGTTATTCTTGTCAGATTTTAATGAAACTTGAATATTCTCGATAAAGTTTCTAACAACACCCAAATATCAAATTTCTTGAAAATCCGTCGTTGGTAGCCGAGTTGTTCCCTGCGCACAAACAGACAGACAGACAGACAGACAGACAGACAGACAGACATGACGAAGCTAATAGTCATTTTTCGCAATTTTACGAAAGCGCCTAAAACGAAGTTTAAAATTCGATCATTATATTTAAGTTTTTATTAAAAGTATAAAATGTTATTAACGATGTGTTTCATTTCGAACAAAATATTTAACCTGTTTTTCGTTTAAAATGGCGTGCGGCCCACATTCATTTTCGAAGTTGTTCGTTTGGCCCATGCAATATTTTTGACATCCCCGATGTAGCGTATAGAAGGTTAAGATAAGACTTATGGACAGCCTGTCCAGTAAGACAGCACGTGTGGAATCAGATGATTTTATTGTGATGACTACACCGTCCTTGATCGAAAAATAGCTATGACCTTTACTGCAACTACTTTCCCACGTGCCTCAGTCTCCTATGACAGCAACGCGTGTCAGCTCCCCACGTGTCCCGATCGGAGAAACGGTACATTACCGACCCTAATATTCGACGGTACATCACGACGGGCTTACAACAGGACCCCAAATACAAATAATATTTTCCCGTTTAAACCACTGGGAAAAAAATTTCGTGACAAAAATACAGTCGAACCCAGTTATAACGACGAGTTTATACGACACCTCGTATATAGCGTCAGATATTCTGTGGTACCAATCATAACATTATACTCATGTGTTATAACAACACTCGTCTATAACGACACAAAATATTCAGTCCCTTTCATGACGTTGACTTTTAAAGCCGAAACATGTTGCATAATATATATTAAATCACTGCGAAGTATAGATGTGACTGAATACTCCTATTCATCTCTTAATTTTTATATCAAACGGGTTGTCACATATAAATAAACAATATTTTTCTCACGTCATATTATTGATGCAGAAAATGAAAACATATGAACGACGCCATGAATTTAGGCCTAACAGGAACTCAAATCTCAATTTTCTGTCAACTTCTAGATTTTTGTGTTTTGTTTTTTGTTAGTACAGTACTTTCTCTACATTGCATATCAGGACAGTGTTGTTAACAGCAGAGAGACATTTAGTACATGCATAAAACGTGGCCTGAAGTAATGCAAGATGACTGTAGCTTAAAATCTTCTGAGTTGTTACCCGGCGTCGTTTCTTGGTGTATGACCAACGTTTCGGGATCACTTGTTTGTCCCATCTTCAGGGTCTTAGGAAAACGGAGGCCAGGAGGTAAGGAATATGTTTTATATGGAGTAGGGTCCAATGGGTACTATTGAATGGCATCCTTTTTTCCTAAGACCCTGAAGATGGAACAAACAAGTGATCCCGAAACGTTGGTCATACACCAAGAAACGACACCGGGGTAACAAACCAGATGATTTTAAGCAACATTACGACCACGGCGGAAGCCTTCAATTACAAGATTACTGTAACTACCGACAGCCCTTTACACCTGTATAACTATTTACTGCCGATCCCAGTGGCCGCGCGGTCTAAGGCGTGGGTCTACGGCGGCTCGCTTACTGGGATTGTGGGTTCGAATCCCGCCGAGGGCATGGATGTCTGTCTCTTGTGAGAGTTTTGTATTGTCAGCTAGAGGTCTCTGCGACGAGCTGGTCCCTCGTCCAGAGGAGTCCTACCGAGTGTGGTGTGTCTAAAAAAGTGTGTGATCGTGAAGCCTCGAAAAATGAGGCGGCCTAGGCCCCCGAGCCATTGGGGGGGGGGGGGGGAAACGTTAAGTTTCAGAGATTATGATCATAACGTGAAGTATGCATGTGGCAAGGTTGTCAGGAATGTCAATGAACGTGTAAGGTAGGACATGTGTGCAAAATGTAACAGGCCTGGGGCATTCCCTCTGTTATTGAAACGGATTTTAAATTCGTGACTAGTGTGACGAAAATAATTGGAAATGCGTCTATATTAAACGTGTTTCCTCTTTTACTGAACACGCTCTAAGATTTCTGTGAATTTTAGGTACGGATTTATGGCGATGTCGACTCTCTCCCTCTCTCTCTGTCCGTATCTTAACGACAGATATCTTGGGGTTTTAACCCAAACTGAAATATGTGGAGAAATTTTAGTCAAAATCCCCAATATAAAATTTTACGAAACTTCGTCGGGTGGAAGTCGAGTTGTTCCATTCTGACAGACAGAAGGACGTGAAGCCAAAAGTCGCTTTTAGTAATTGCTTTGCAAAACAGCCTAAAAATATTTGCATATCGCCGGGAGTGAGACTGAAAATTTTTAAAGCCCCTTCCGACTCGCAGGCCTCCGGCGCACACCTAAGACAGTTTAAGAGCCCTGTAATTGCTAGAAATTTTAGACATTTCATTCTTTTCCTCTCCTGTGTTCGTGGTGTAGGGTTATGTCTGTTTCAACTTCGTGTCTATATCTCCCGTTTCATTTACGTGCAAGTTTGGCGAATCTTCACTTACCATTCTGTGGAGATCATATAAATATTTCATTCTGTAATCCTCTAATTTCTTATTCACCCAAGGCATATACATACACATACATATATACATATTCAGTCTAATTGTAGGCATTTAAACCATGTGTTGTAATAACATTTAAACTTAAGTGCATTTGTAATACGTTTCAAACGTTGGTAATGAAGGTGAGCTGAAAACACATTTTGTATTCAGTGCTACACTCTGATAGCGCCTAACTTGATAACGGTTTCGAAAATAGCTATAGTTTATCGACTTATGTTACTCCAAATGACCTCCAGACCTCGGTTCTGAAGTTTTTTCATTATATCACAAAATATTGTGTATATACGTGTGTATGTACAAACATTTTATTTGATTTTGTTCATTCTTTTACTTCATTTTCGCTGTCAAGGTTTCATTCTTTTAATCTACTTGTAAGTCGATATACATAAATATACATTCATTCTGTAGCCTGTCTTAGGACAGGTCCGTAGCCTCTTCCAAAGGCAGTTCTCCACAGGGTGCGATCTAGTGCTTCCTCTTTAAATTTCCAGTATCTTTTCTTTTCCTTAAGGTCATCCTAGTAGCTGCTAACGTTTTCTTCCTCGTCGTCCCGTCACTTCTATCCTTCCCTCTAACTTTCCTTCAATCACGTGTTTCAGATGGCACTTTCTAAGCAAGATGTGACCAAGCCAGTTAGCCTTTCTTATTTTTATTGTATGTAGAATATTCCTCTTAAATATATATATATATATGTGCGTGTATTTGGACTGCTTTGCTTTATATTCTTTATTTTTTTATCAAACAATATACTACGTAAGCTTCAAAAGACGCCAGTTCCAAGAAATGTTTGCGACGATGCATAGAATTGACAGTAATGTGAAAAACGAACAGTGTAGATTAGTGTTCGGCATGCAGCTATTTGCGACGTTAGGCCTATATGAACAACAAACACACTTGTAAACAAGAATATACTATACATATCAGGATGGATGCTGCCAATGAGCGTAATTTAGAAGCCAAACACTTCTCTGCTTATGACGGAAAGATTGGTAATACAATAGCTCCCCTTAATCAGTAGACGTAAATGCAACATTTTGACACCCAAATTAGTTTTTGTTATATATTCACGCTCCTACATGTTTCGATTATCAATAATCATCTTCAGGGAAAAAATTTTCGGGTTTACATTGCCACGTAGCAGTGTGAGTTCATACTCGTGTTAGACTGCTTGACCCTTAATATGGAGGCACTAAGCTAGTTCGGAAACGTCGGTAACTATTTACCAATCGGCAAGGCTTAAATCCCAAGTCTCATCATTTATCAATACCGCTGTGAGACTCTCAAATCGAGCAAAACATTTTTTCAAAACGTGACACAACAGTTCAGCAGCGGAAAAAGGAATCACAAGAAACACTCCGTTGAATTTTATTCTATTTTCACCGTGCATTTTTCGAGTATAGACAATGTTTTTCACCAACTAAATGCACTTGTTATAAAAACACTAAAATATTCTAAAACTGTTTGATAAAAAGCCCCGACATGTTTCGGCTCATTAATGAGCCATCCTCAGGGGGTCACAACTGTCTGTTCTCAAAACACGTACATATGTTAATCCTCTATCCTCTGACCATGTACCTCTACAGAGGATTAACATATGTACGTGTTTTGAGAACAGAGAGTTGTGACCCCCTGAGGATGGCTCATTAATGAGCCGAAACATATCGGGGCTTTTTATAAAACAGTTTTAGAATATTTTAGTGTCTTTATAACAAGTGCATTTAGTTGGTGAAAAACATTGTCTATGCTCCGTTCAATGTAATGCTACGTACTAATAATACTCTCTTAACGCAGGATTACACAAGTTTTACAGAAGTCTAAAAGCCATCTAAAAATCTTAGCCGACGGAAGGGACAGGTGAAGCAAGTCCTATACTGAGGACCCACAAATATTAGGCGCCACTGTACAAAATTTAGTCGCCACGGCGACCTGGCCCCCGGGATTTGTGTACCCCTGTCCCTTGAAAATTCTACACACATTTATGTTCCTTCCTTGTGACAAACCTCATCATGGTAAAAATTAGGTAAAGTCAATCCCTGTACAGGCCTGGAGAGGCCCTGAGGATTCCAAGAGGTTGAGGCGCCCAGATTTTAGACAATCAGAACATGAAGATGGTAAGGCTGTCAGCCCTACGCACCGGCCGCCTTTATCCCCTAGGAAATATTCCTGGTACTCATTTCTGTTAGAGGCTGAGTCGACCTCAGGGCCATAGTGCGGCCGGAAGAATTATGTCAATGAAAAATTCCAACGACACCTCAACCAACTGCGCCACCGCGTGCCCCAAACCTCATCATGGCTTCACTTAAAGGAGAGGAAAATATCACTTGTGAAAGCTTGTCCCGGTGTTTTACCATTATAATGCGTTATCCGAAATGTGACAGTCTAACAGCCTAGAACGCTCTATGTTAGGCAGCTGTTCGGGTCTTTCGATGTCGTACAACATAAAGCCATGGATAATAGCTTCCGCGAATCAGCCTGTACAGTACACAGCCTCAATTTCCACTGATTCCTTTATTAACAATAATGATTTACTGACGACACAATTGATATAGACCTATTAACTACGAGTATTACAGCAAATCATCATTAGTCGAAATAATGACGTAGTGTAGAGCGGGGAAAACGGTTACAGCATGGCAGAACACAAAGCGAGTTCTTAGTGATGCCACGCGATATGATTTCACACGAATCTACAGCATTCCTCTCCTGTTGCCCTTGGCGTTGTCCTTCCTATGACATCGTAAGTGCAAAAAGCTATGAAGATATTGTACTGGTAATTCGCTGCCACCATATATGAAAGAGCGCTCAACAGCAAAAGGATCAACAAGTTATCAGTGCGCGTCCTATATCTATCTGCGTAGTCTGGGCGCACACAGTGATCAGCTGTTGGCGTAGCCAGAGGCGGGTTGCCTATCTTCGTAGGAGTGGGGTAAGGAGAGATGCGAAAGGAAGGGGGAGTCTGTTCGGCTTTCTTCGGGTGGGTTTGGTTCGGTCGGCTTCGTGAGGGTGTGGTCGTCTTTGTCTAACTCTCTTTACACTCTTTCCACGAGAACAAAGAATGTTTGCTTTCTTATTTCACTCACTCAACACTTGTGATTTGCGTAATGAATTAACTGCAATTAATTAGTATTAAATATATTCTAAAATTCACTAAAATATATATGAAAGTAGTCATACAACACTTTGGTGTTAATATAATAATTTGGCTAACTAATAAAACGTAACAAAAAATCTTTTAGAACCGAAACTACTGTTTAAAATTAATTCTTTCAAAAAACACAAATCTAAACTACTACAACTAAATAATTACAGTAAAACAATGCTTCTCTCGTAGAATAATACAGGCGGTTAAGTAAATTACTCGTCCTAAATGCAGAAAACTAAACAAATTTAATACTTTAATTTTACTTCATAGTAATTTACTGTATTATTTCCCAATTAACAACCGCTTACCTCCAGTATTTAATTTTTGTTCGCAGTTCCTTAGTTTCTTTGTCCCCTTTGTCTTCCAAAATTTGTCAAGCCGTGACTACGTCCTTCCTACTAAGAGGGTTCCAGACAAGTGAACAGACCAGCGACTACTCCCTAGATCGCTGACCAAAAATGTTTACATAAATTCTTTAACGCGATTGGCTATCGCCAAACCCCTGCATCATTTCACTAGACAAAGCACTGCTTTACGAACAGAATGCTGAGGGTAGAGGGATGAAAAAAAACCCACACACACAAAGCTCTGAAATTAAAATACAGAGAAAAAAACTAACCCATGGAAATTCCATTGTCTAACTACTTATCCACTACAATTTCCCCCTCCTCAGCCTGTGACGTCCCTGTCACAGTCACTTACCTTACTGGACTGAAACAAGATTACAAAAAAACAAGAATCTCTTACAAAACCCAAAAGACATGGTACATGTGTTAAAACATTACAAATGAACAAGAAGGAATTATTCCATAATAAAACAAAGGTTATGGTCTAAACTTCACTAAATCAATCACACCACCATTCTCTCTAATATTGTCCTTATTACATTTGAATTTGAATTCTGGCGCTCTTTCCGATAAGTCTTTGCTGCAGTGTACTTCCTGTATTAGACTGTTTGCTGCTGTCTCTGTCACTCCAAGCGTTGCGGCTTCCACATGGAGTTGTACATCGGCGTGTTATCTGTGAATCTCCCTAAATCTGAGCCATCGAAGTGTTATATTCAAAAAAATAAAAGTTATAAAACTTCTACAAAGTGCATAGTTCATTATTCTCCAGTTTTCTATTCAAAGTTCGTAGTATATATTTATAAAAATAAACGCAAAAAAAAAACACAAGTGAAGCTCGTTCATCACGGCTCCAAGAAGGTAACTTCACTTCGCTTATTCAACTGAAATCCGTCGAAAATGTTCAACCCTTCAACTTGAAACGGTGAGTAAAACTCCTTTCATTCATTATTAATCACAATTGAATGTTTAATTCTCGTAGCTTGTAAAGGGAATGTATTCAAGGAACGTTTTATTCGTGAAGAAAATTCCATAATAAAGGTAACAACAAAAAAAATAACTGGAATGTGGGAAAATAATTCCTTGGAAAGTGGTTACTTCCATAGGTAATCTACTGTAAAATGATATTACAGTTCCATAGGAATGAACTGGAATGGGTATGAGTATACGTCTGTCTTTGTCTCTCGTAGGCAGGACTGGAAGCGTCCGTTGCCACTACACAGCTGTTGCTATGACGTCACGTACTGGAACAGTTCGATGTTCGTACGAAGGAATACGCACCACTGGGTATATTAACACGTCGTTAACAAAAGGTAACTACCTTTTCACATCACTGTCTATTTGAATAAGTGAATATATGAACCTTATATAGATACTTTGCGTCTTTAACATGTAGAATCACTGGATATATCTTGTAACTGAAATTAACTATAATTTCCATTTTGTAGACTTTCGTCGAAATCTGGCTGATTTGCTGCAACTCGCGAGCATCCACCTGGCTGTTGCATCTCAGCTGTCTTCACTGAAGAGAAGCTGCGACCACCTTAACTATTCTGGAACAACTTTACTGTTACTGGGACATTTCATATGCGATCTGGCCGAACAGAGTCTTACTGCACACACGAAGATTTTACAAGTAACTGTGCTCCTTGTATACTTGAAGCTAGCAGTTCGTTTTTTTTTCTGGGAAATATTACAACCCTAAATCTATTTCCAAAATCATCTTTCCTAACTAGACTCAACTGCTTGTATTATCCTTTACATATTTCGCTTCACATTCCTTCATTAGTTTAACACATCAGTTCTATTTCATAGCAATCAGTTTTTTTTTTTCATCTCCTTTTAATCCATGACAAATTCACTCTCACATACTCTAGTAACATTACATTCAAAATACTACTTTTAAACTTATATATACAATCTCTTCCCTCTCTTTCTCTTTATATCTTAATCAATGTTTCTCATAACTATTACTGTTAAATGGATTGTACATTGTATATCAGGTTCCAATAAGTTTCATTTTAACAATCAAAATCCCATTAACTGATCTAATTTGAATATACAATTTGCATGTCATCTCTAAACTGTAACCTGGCTCTACTTCTAGTCATTGGAGGTGAATACTGACTGGTACCTAACTCTCTCTTAGACCTTGGTGAATCAGAGGGTATATAATCTGGATCCATCCTAATTGAATCACGGCCTCTACCGTTAGAATCACTTCTACCTGCAGGAGAATCCTCTACATCAAACTCCATGGTTTCATTTCCTTCCTGAACCACTTCATATAAGTTGTCAGTGGGTAAACTACAAGGAATAGGCTGTGACCTAATCATAACTTCCTCTTCCTGACCACCACCATCAGTAGGTCTCACCTTCCTATTAAAACTCTTTCTCTTCCTAACTTCCATAGGACTTTGCTCGTATGACCTCTTTAAACGGTTAACATTCACAATTAACTCTTTCCCTTGTGAGTCAACAATTTGATAATTTAAATCAGATAATTTCTTTTTCACTATGTATGGACCCTTCCATACACATCTAAACTTATTGCATACACCTGATTTCTTGGCTGGACAAAATAAGTAGACTTTGTCATCAACCTCAAAAGTCCTTAATTTTGCCTTCTTATCATAGTAACTTTTGTTCTTCTGATGAGCTGTTCTATTGTTTCCTCGAACAACCTTATAAGCTCTGGACAAATTTGACTTCAAATTTTCCAACCTCTGTCTCAAATCTACATCCTGAACATTCACTGAAATCTTAGCCTTCAGGTTATCCATTGTAGGTAAATTCATTTCACGCCCATGAATCAAATAAAATGGACTGTATTTTGTAGTTGTCTGTGGGGTTGCTCTATAAGCCATTAAGAAAAATGGTACTGCTAAATCCCAATTTGTACCAGATGAATCAACATAATGTGCTAAAGCATCATGTAAAGTCTTATGAAGTCGTTCGACTAGACCATTGCACTGTGCATGATATGGACTTGTCTGTACTTTCTTTACATTCAAAATTCTACAGGTCTCTTTAAAAAAATTAGAAGTAAATTGTCTACCTTGATCTGTAATCAAGACTGATCCTGACCCATGTCTAGCAATTATCTGAGTAGCATATACCCTTGCACATGTCTCAGCAGAAATATCGGGTATAGGAAAGGCTTCAGGATACCTTGAAAAATTATCTATAAATGTTAACAAATATTTGTTCTTACGTGGAGTCTGACTATACGGTCCTGTTAGGTCCATACTAGTCACTTGGAAAGGTTCTGTTGGTTCTGGTAGCTCACCTAATGGTGCACGAAACTGGTGCCCTTTCCTTTTCTGACACTTATCACACTTTCTCACATAATCTTCTATCATAAACCTCATCTTAGGCCACCAAAACTTAAGAGAAATCAAATCATAACATCTCTTATTACCTGGATGAGAAGCATACACTGGATCGTGATTCATACGAATTACATCTGTGATCATAGTCTTTGGAACCACTAATTGGTTGTCCTTCCCTGTATTCCTTCTGTATAATACTCCATCTTTATCACAGAAAAATTCACTATTTCTGGTACTCCATTTAACTCTTTGAGCATTACAGAAACTATCTTTCAACTGCTCTTCTAAAAACTTCTCTCTAGTTAGGGGGGTTTCCTTGCTCACTAGAGCTACATGCCTGCTCAGAGCATCCACATGCCCCATCCTTGAACCTGGCACATGCTCTATGTCAAAATCAAACTCACCTAACCTTAAACTCCATCTATTCAACCTTGCATTATTATCAGCAAATTTATGAATAAATTTCAATGCTGCATGATCTGTTCTCACTAGAAATTTCTTTCCGTAAAGATAGCATCTAAAATATTTAGTAGCCCAAACAACTGCCAATGCCTCAAGTTCAGATGCTGAATATGACCTTTCAGCTTTGTTAAGCTGTCTACTGGCATAAGCTACCGGCCGTTCTGCTCCACCTTGAACCTGAGATAATACTGCTCCTAATCCTACCTGTGATGCATCTGTTGCCAAAATAAAAGGTAACTTAAGATCTGGGAAAGCTAAAATTGGCGGGTTACTCAATTTATTCTTCAAATCTTCAAACGCATTCTGACAATCTTGTGTCCACTGCCACTTAAGATCTTTCTTAGTTAACTGGGTCAATGGTTTTGCAATGTCTGCAAAATGTGGCACCAACCGTCTATAAAACGAACACAAACCCAGAAAAGCTCTGACATCTTTAACTGACTGTGGGGTTGGATATTGTTGGATAGCCCTGACCTTATCTTCAGAAGCTTCAATTCCACTCTGTGACAAAACATAGCCCAGATAAGTAATTTTGGTCTTAGCAAAATCACACTTTTCTGGCTGCAACTGAAGATTGGCTCTCTTAAAACTATCAAATACATGAGCTAGTCTTTTTGCATGTTCTTCCAAAGAATCCGAATAAATCACTACATCATCCATAAAAACCCAAGCTTCTTTCCCTACTAAATTCCTCAACACTACATCCATTAGTCTCTGAAAACTAGCAGGACTGTTTGCCATCCCATAAGGTAACCTATTAAACTCATAAAATCCACTCGGTACAGAAAAAGCAGATTTTTCCCTGTGTTCTTCACAAATATTGACCTGCCAAAAGCCTTGGTATAAATCCAGCTTGCTAAACCACTTAGATCCTGCTAACGTGGATACTGTGTCTTCAAATCTTGGCAAAGGATAACTGTCAAACTTAGTGACAGCATTCAATGCTCTGTAATCAACACAAAACCTGTACTTAGGTAAACCTGTTTCTGATTTCTTAGGGACTAAAATCACAGGGGATTGCCAAGGGGAATTACTTGGTCTTATCACTCCCTTATCTAGCATTGTCCTAACCTGTCTGTCTACTTCATCTCTAAGTGCAAATGGAATATGATAGGGATGTTTCCTTATTGGAGTAGCATCACCCGTCACTATTCTATGTTCTATCACATTCGTACTTTTAAAATCATTGTCCTCGTCGTCATGGAATAAATCAGCATATTCCCATAACACTGGCTCTATGATCTTCCTCTCCATCCTAGACAAATGAGCTAGCTTGGTATCTAGGTATTCTTTAAATTTCCTATTCACCTTCAGACTTGTTTCAGAAAACAACACTGACTTTGCATTCTTTTCTGCGCTTACACCCTCATCTATGGGTACAACTAAACTTTCTGCAATCTCTTGAGCTATACCTAACACTGTTCCTTTAGGCACTGTTAACTCTTCTTCACTAAAATTAACCACCATGAGAATCACTGTATCACATGGACTCTTCACTGGCAAACTTTTCTCAACTTGCACATGATTCTGAGAATTATCAGATGAACCTACCAAGTAGTTCTGTTTTCGAAACCCACTACCCTTCTGCTGTGGTTGTCTTCCAGCTGAACTGGTGTACGACAAAACACGAGCTACACTAATACCTTGTATGGGCACAAGAGCTGGCTCCACACACACTAAACTGGGTGAACTCCTTACTCTCTCTCCTATAACTTTTCCCTGCACCACATGTTTAGCTCTTGGTTTCAATACTACCGTGCGTTTACACACCACTGACCACGGCTCTGATTCTTCCAACTGTATAGATACTTCTTTACCTTTGCAAGGTTTTACTTGCTTAACCTCACTATGTTGGGACTTTACTCTTGATGTGAAAACATGGGGAACTAGCCCTGACTTCTGTTTTACATCACCACTAACTATTAACCCTAAACTAGGACCTCTAAACAATGACAACTTACTCTTTGCTAGATCCAACACTGCCTGTTTAGGAGTGAGAAAATTTACACCTATTATTCCTGCAGCCTTAGTAGGTAATTGGCTTACTACGAAGGTTTGTCTGAAAATTACACCACCCATCAGAAAAGATACATTTTGCTCTCCCTGAACTGCCAAATTATGTCCTGTCACACCGAAAGGAGTGAGAGACGTGCACTCTACAGGTGCCTTCGACACATTAGGTTGCAAAATACAACAACTTGACCCTGAATCAATCACTAGGATTCTATTGACACCTTCAATTTGTACTGAGACAATGGGAGTGTCCTGATCCATCAAAATGGGAATTGTCAGTTGTTCTGTGACAGCATTGCTAGAAAACTGAAGATGGGAGTCGCTGTCCTTCCTTCCATCTAGTTCCAGTTTTCCTGAAAATGGGTGCTCCAACGCACTTCGTCTTTCTGAGAATTAGTTCTAGCAGGTTGTTGTGAACTAGACTGCATGTTTGTCCTACTATTCTGTCCCCTATCTTGCTTCCTATCAGAAAACTTCTTATTTCTGAAACAGTGTCTGGCAAAATGTCCAAACTTTCCACAATTATAACACTGTATGTCTTTTCCAGACCTATGTCTATCGACTACAGCTGTCCCTGTACTAACTTGCCTCTTATCTCGGATTGAGCTTTGACCAACTGAGGGTTTAACAAAGTCTCGATCTCGAATATCACTATTCATGTTAGAGAAGAACGCCTGATTCCTTCTCTCCTGCTTTTCAGCCTCATATACTGTAACAGCTATCTGCACAGCTTCATCTACACTTTTCGGCATCCTAAACCGAACCTGCTGCCCTGGGTTACCTATCAAACCCGCAATAAACGTGGACAGTATCATTCTGTCGGCTTGACCGTAATGAAAGCTCTGTAACTGAGGATCATCAACTCTTGGGACTGTCTTCATCGCCAACGCACGAACCCTGTCTGCGAAATCCTGCGGCGATTCATCTCTATGTTGCCTAGCTGACTGCAGCTGCACATAATGGAACTGAGGAGGTCTAACATCTCTGAAGCGATGCATAAAGGTTGCCTTAAAAGCATCCCATGTAACATTTACATTTTGTAATACCCTTGAACTACAATAAAATGCTTTGGCCACATCTGTAAGTTTCAGCACTGTGATCCTGATCTTGTCAGAGTCACTCCAATTTCCAATCCCGGCAGTAGATTCTACTGTATCGAAAAAATCTTTTGCACTCACTGATTTATCAGACCCTGACCACTTTGGTATTAAGCCAACTAAAGACAAATCCTTGGTCTGTTGGGGAACCGGTGCACTAACCTGTACCCTCAAATTTCTTAACTCAGTCTGCATCTGTTCAATTTGTTCTTTCAACAAATCTTCTTCCATTTTTGTCGCCATTTTTAACTCAAATTAAATATCCCCAAATATCTGAGTTACTAAACCTAATTGGTCTAGAAGCCGGAACCTCTATACAATGTGACACCCGTAATACTAGTCACTGACAGTGAACCCCCTGTGGTATTAGTAAACCACTAAAACACAAAACCCTTATCCGACGCTGCCAACCAATTTCTGTACTGGTAATTCGCTGCCACCATATATGAAAGAGCGCTCAACAGCAAAAGGATCAACAAGTTATCAGTGCGCGTCCTATATCTATCTGCGTAGTCTGGGCGCACACAGTGATCAGCTGTTGGCGTAGCCAGAGGCGGGTTGCCTATCTTCGTAGGAGTGGGGTAAGGAGAGATGCGAAAGGAAGGGGGAGTCTGTTCGGCTTTCTTCGGGTGGGTTTGGTTCGGTCGGCTTCGTGAGGGTGTGGTCGTCTTTGTCTAACTCTCTTTACACTCTTTCCACGAGAACAAAGAATGTTTGCTTTCTTATTTCACTCACTCAACACTTGTGATTTGCGTAATGAATTAACTGCAATTAATTAGTATTAAATATATTCTAAAATTCACTAAAATATATATGAAAGTAGTCATACAACACTTTGGTGTTAATATAATAATTTGGCTAACTAATAAAACGTAACAAAAAATCTTTTAGAACCGAAACTACTGTTTAAAATTAATTCTTTCAAAAAACACAAATCTAAACTACTACAACTAAATAATTACAGTAAAACAATGCTTCTCTCGTAGAATAATACAGGCGGTTAAGTAAATTACTCGTCCTAAATGCAGAAAACTAAACAAATTTAATACTTTAATTTTACTTCATAGTAATTTACTGTATTATTTCCCAATTAACAACCGCTTACCTCCAGTATTTAATTTTTGTTCGCAGTTCCTTAGTTTCTTTGTCCCCTTTGTCTTCCAAAATTTGTCAAGCCGTGACTACGTCCTTCCTACTAAGAGGGTTCCAGACAAGTGAACAGACCAGCGACTACTCCCTAGATCGCTGACCAAAAATGTTTACATAAATTCTTTAACGCGATTGGCTATCGCCAAACCCCTGCATCATTTCACTAGACAAAGCACTGCTTTACGAACAGAATGCTGAGGGTAGAGGGATGAAAAAAAACCCACACACACAAAGCTCTGAAATTAAAATACAGAGAAAAAAAACTAACCCATGGAAAATTCCATTGTCTAACTACTTATCCACTACAATATTTTGCCTTATTTTCGGCAGCATATTTCTTAATTGCAGTCAGATTTCGTCTCTCTATAAAAGTCTCGCCATGATTGACACCGCACCGTGTACAGAAGTACGGGGAGGCAGAACGTAACTGGTTACCAAAGGGAGAACGTAACTGGTTACCAAAGGGAGAACGTAACTGATTGCCAAAGGCAGAACGTAACTGGTTACCAAAGGGAGAACGTAACTGGTTACCAAAGGGAAAACGTAACTGGTTACCAAAGGGAGAACGTAACTGGTTGCCAAAGGCAGAACGTAACTGGTTACCAAAGGGAGAACGTAACTGGTTACCAAACGCAGAACGTAACTGGTTGCCAAAGGCAGAACGTAAGTGGTTACCAAAGGGAGAACGTAACTGGTTACCAAAGGCAGAACGTAACTTGTTACCAAAGGCAGAACGTAACTGTTTACCAAACCCAAAGCGTAACAGAACCTGACCGGCTGTTACGTCACAGAAGGTACATAAATTTCAGTTTGTGTGATATTCCGTGACATAAATTGGAGCACCCTACACCTCCAAATTCTACTGAAGCTACAAACGAATGCACTTTAGCGCGGCCTTGATCACGACGAGTAAGTTAGTCGACCTGCTTTTACACAAACAAGTTTTGTTATCCCTTATATCTGCAGCACGACTTATCCTAAACTTGCATGTCAAGTTCCCTGCTATCACTGACTTTTTGTACGACAGTTGGTGTTTATTAATTTGTCAGAAGTCCACATATCAGGAAGACCCCCATGTGCCTTCCTAAAGTGTTACGTCATCAGATATGTAACGGGGTAAAAACATGTTGAAAAGAACAGAGTGGGAACGTGAAATCAGTGAAGTATGGGTAAAGGTAAAGGTAAATGTAAGGTTTACCCTATAACCTGCCATGAAGGTAAATATGGAGAATAGTGGTATAGCTGTACTCTTTCTTTAATCTCGGCGCTAGATGGGGTGAGTGGATAAAGCCCCACCTCGGCAGCTTTACGCCCCGGTAAGAGGCTGGGTGGGCCCCAGGGCCGGTCTGGACGGGTGCGGAAAATCTCGCTCCCACCGGGATTCGATCCCCGAACCTTTCATCCCTTAGCGAGTCGCTATACCGACTGAGCTATCCCGGCCCACAGCGGAACTTTTATTAAAATGTGTCTACAAAATTAACAATTGCTTTAAATCGTAAAAAAAATAACGCCGTACTTTGCCGATAATATCTACCCAAATGTCTTTTAAAACTTTATTAAATTCGTGCAGTAGATCTCATCCCGTTATGGCAATGATACATACGAGCAAATCAATTAAAGGATTACTTGCAGAAATCACAGTCAGATACCTCGCGGATTATAGCGCGTGAATATTGCATTCACCATGCGATATGACGGAGCCGTGGCTAGTACTTAACAATTGGCCACTCATTTTCTTGGGGATAAGACAAATTCGGGCGCACCCTTTAGGATAGGGCTTTGATGATCTTAAATTGTGTTATTTAACGACGCTGTCAGTTGCTAAGATTATATAGCGTCGGTGGTAGATGAATTAATATGGTGGAATGGTGGAATGATACTGACAAGGGAAAACTGAAATACTGGGAGAAAAACATTATACAGCGTCGGTAGTAGATGAATGAATGTGTGTGGAGCGTTGGTGGAATGATACTGACAGGGGAAAACTGAAGTACTGGAGAAAAATATTATACAGCGTCGGTAGTAGATGAATTAATGTGTGTGGAACATTGGTGGAATGATACTGACAGGGGAAAACTGAAGTACTGGGAGAAAAACATTATACAGCGTCGGTGGTAGATGAATGAATGAGTATGGAGCATTGGTGGAATGATACTGACAGGGGAAAACTGAAGTACTGGGAGAAAAATATTATACAGCGTCGGTAGTGGATGAAAGAATGAGGGATGGAGCATTGGTGGAATGATACTGACAGGGGAAAAATGAAGTAGTAGGAGAAAAACATTATACAGCGTCGGTAGTGGATGAAAGAATGAGTATGGAGCACTGGTGGAATGATACTGACAGGGGAAAACTGAAGTACTGGGAGAAAAACATTATACAGCGTCGGTGATAGATGAATGAATGAGTATGGAGCATTGGTGGAATGATACTGACAGGGGAAACTGAAGTACTGGGAGAAAAACATTATACAGCGTCGGTGGTAGATGAATGAATGAGTATGGAGCATTGGTGGAATGATACTGACAGGGGAAAACTGAAGTACTGGGAGAAAAACATTATACAGCGTCGGTGGTAGATGAATGAATGAGTATGGAGCATTGGTGGAATGATACTGACAAGGGAAATCTGAAGTACTGGGAGAAAAACATTATAGAGCGTCGGTGGTAGATGAATGAATGAGTATGGAGCATTGGTGGAATGATACTGACAGGGGAAAACTGAAGTACTGGGAGAAAAACATTATAGAGCGTCGGTGGTAGATAAATGAATGAGTATGGAGCATTGGTGGAATGATACTGACAGGGGAAAACTGAAGTACTGGGAGAAAAACATTATAGAGCGTCGGTGGTAGATAAATGAATGAGTATGGAGCATTGGTGGAATGATACTGACAGGGGAAAACTGAAGTACTGGGAGAGAAACCTGTCACAATGTTATTTTGCCCATCATATAACCAATATGGAATTTTGTTGTATCGAGCCTCGGCTTCCGCGATGAAAGGCCGGCGACTAACCGCCTGAGCCATGTAGGGATAGGCAGTTAAGCCTCAAATCAATAACTCATGATGATGATGATAATGACCATTAGGCACACTCAACAGTTTTCAGTGTGACCGACTGATACATCAATATCTGCAGTACAGCCTTGAAATATCTGGTGTAAGTCTAATCTTCACAGGGCAATTTAAATGTTTAATAAGAGACACTGGAATGTACCTAAATAATTATTCCTTTTCAGGAAACAACGTTTCGAGTTGGGACATGGCACAGCCTCCGTACCGGGTGTCTGGAGGAGCAGGCTACCACAGGTTAGATCAGCGGTGTTCTGCATCGTCCATAATGCTGCACAATCAAATGCATTTCAATATCTCACTACGCCCCAAATCAAGAATCATCATGGATCCATTTTGTAAATATGGATGGATGGTTGGATGGACGCATTAATTGCTACTGTTTTGCATGTACAGTCGTCATTATATTCTCTGACAATTATCGGTTGTCCTTTCCTGTCGACTTGTTTATCGTATCAAGGAAAGCCCACCCTCGCGGCGAAGTAGCAGTAGAAGGAGTCAAACAATATACGCCAGACAGAAAAATATCCTGTTTTCTATGAAAGTATACTCATATTAGAAATGAATATGTTTAATATATGTAATGTGCTTTGTAATATGCATTATAATTTGCAGTAGTAAACAAATTATTTTACGAAGGAACAACAATAAAAAATTCAATTCAATTCAATGGGTATTTATTAACGTGCTGTCTTAACAGCATAATTGCCAATTACAAAGCCAGCACAAAAACAAAAATGAATACAAAACAGTACAAATACACAAGACAACACACTAAAGAAAAACACAAATATGTAGTAAAACAATATAAAAAAGTACTGGGCAGAAATCCAATACCCTAACAGAAAACAGATAAATTCATTTAAAAATAAAAATAATAATAATTACAATAATAATAATAATAGTAGCACTAACAATGTGACAAACGGTTTAGCCAGTGACAGTCGGTCACGGAGTGACGCACGTGGTCTCCACACAAGGTGTTCCCTTTTACATTCCAGAAGAGTCTAATAGCGGTGAAATTATAACGTTTGTGTTTTTGTAGATCCTTGCAAACGTGGCTGCCAACTTACTAGTGCTAGACCTGTGTATGGCTATAGCCTTCACCACAATACTCATCGCTGCCACGCTCAACGCCAAGGACGACCTAAGCATCGATGAACATGAGGCATCATGGCTCGGTAAGATTAGACAGCCTTTGTAATGACTATACAGGCTGATCTAAAGGTAAATGCATAAAGTCAAATAGCTGTATCTCGTAAACGGGATGCTATTTTGCTACAAATCTTGTGCCGTTTTGAAGCCCACGGACTACAATTTAGTTTATCATTTCAACACAGCGGCACAGTGAATCGCTACGAGCTGGACGGTCCGGAGATCAAATCCCCGTGGGTGTGAGATTTTCAGCACACGTCCAGACCGGCCCTGGGGCCCACTCAGCCTCCTGTACAACGGATACCGGGTCATTTCCGTGGGTAAAGCGGCCGGGCAGTGGCGTTAACCACCCATCCGCATCTAGTGCCGAGGTTAAGGAAATATTAGAGCTATACCTCTACTCCCCCTCTGGGCCTTCATGGCCTCTTCTAGGGAGAACTTTACGTTACCTTTCAACATAGGCCCCAGCATACTGTGCAAACACTTATGCAACCTGGACGACACAGGACCAAACGCATTTCTTTAAGAATCCCCGCTCTTATTCCATTTGATGCATTTTTGTGGGCCTGGGCCAAGGGGGAATGTTACCCATCTGCACCAACAAGGCTTGATGAAGTGGAACAACGGATCTCAGATAATTCTGTCGCTCTTTCCCTTGACTAACTTGCAGAAATCTGTGCAAATTGATGGGGCCTTTGTTGAAAATCTCCGACCACAAATAAAGATTTAATAACCAGACTATATGGAAGTATCCCTCGATTAAATGTCTCTTTTACTTTTCGGTTACCATTACTGAGGTTTTCCACAATTTTTCTTAGTCGTGAGACAAATAATAGGGTATATTTCAAAAGACGGGCAAGGCAAATATCCTCTGGATATACGGACGCCTTCAGCCCACGTCATATTTAGATAGTTAGCTTCATTCCTCGTCCGCTTTAACCCAAGGAAAGACCAAGGGTGCCAGTGAAAAACGCCGAGTAATTCCCACAGCCTGTCCTTGTGCCTTAGAATAGGGAAAATTTTTTACTTCTGTGGGGAATCGAATCACGATTCCTAGGTCGCCCACCCTGTAGTCTACTGATCATAACGACTCAAAACTAAACTATACATAAAGATTTATCAATCTCGAGTCTAAGTTACAGGGAATGGTACATTCACTTCTTAACTTGTGGCTTCAGTTCCCAGTACCGCGCACTTCTTTGCAGGAAGCATCGCATTCATCTGCCAACCAATCGGAAGCCTGATGTCGGGGCTAATCGTCGAGTTCTTCGGCCGGAAGTTGTCCATGATCCTGGTGAATATTCCCTTCCTAATTGGCTGGTTGCTCTACGCTTTCTCACATTCCATCCCCATGCTCTTTGCGGCCAATATCATCCTTGGGATGGGAATCGGCTTCATGGAGGCGCCTATTATGACGTATTTGGGTGAGACATGCCAACCGAACGTGAGGGCCCTTATAACCTCCTTCCCAGGTACGTCTACGCAACAGTTCTTCAGCTTATGTGACTTTTGAGCCACCCTATCTATGTATGTATGTATACATATATGTCAGAAAGTAAGATTTTTGCATATATTTTGAGTTATATTCAACTGTACTAAGAACAGTTCATATATCTATGTTCTGCTACCCCACTACATTTCCACGTAGTCCTCACCACAACTAAGCCATTTATCATATCCTGTGACCAGCTTTTCTATTCCTTGTCGATATGAAAATCTCAAGGCAACCATCCCCAATGAAAATTATGATAGATCAAAAACAATTGGAAAATGTGGAATATTTCAATTATTTGGGTAGCATGATGACAAGTGATGCAAGGTGTACACGTGAAATTAAATCCAGAATTGCCATGGCAAAAACAGCATTCAACAAGAAGAAAAATCTTTTCACCAGCAAACTGGAATTAAATTTAAGGAAGAAACTAGTAAAGTGCTACATTTGGAGCATAGCTTTGTATGGTGCTGAAACGTGGACACTTCGGAAAGTAGATCAGAAGTATCTGGAAAGTTTTGAAATGTGGTGCTGGAGAAGAATGGAGAAGATCAGTTGGACCGATCGTGTGAGAAATGAAGAAGTATTACACAGAGTCAAGGAGGAGAGGAATATCGTACATACAATAAAAAGAAGAAAGGCTAACTGGATTGGTCACATCTTGCGTAGAAACTGCCTTCTGAAACACGTGATTGAAGGAAAGTTAGAAGGAAGGATAGAAATGACGGGACGACGAGGGAGAAGACGTAAGCAGCTACTGGATGACCTTAAGGAAAAGAAAAGATACTGTAAATTGAAAGAGGAAGCACTAGATCGCACCCTGTGGAGAACTCGCTTTGGAAGAGGCTACGGACCTGTCGTAAGACAGACTACAGAATGAATGATGAATGAGTCCCTGTCCTGTGTTATCAGCCATCGTGTCACAACTGTTTGCACCTCGCGATCGTATTTAAATTTTTGGCCGCCAAGATTTTGCTTCAGCGCTGTAAACAGATGACAATCGCTCGGCGACGAATTCCACTGATATAATCACAATCAGTGTAGGTTCATATCATCCGAAATTTTATATAATGTCAACTTATTTTCTGACCATCCCTCTTATTTAGGGTCTATATGAACATTAATTTCTCTGTCATTTTTACAGATATCGTATAGCCTGGAGTTTGAAGCAAAATTGGGAATGTACATGTTTTAGTTAAAAAGATCGATTCAGTGTCTCCTTTCACAGCCTTAAAATTTGTTGAAGTACGTAATATTGCTAGGCATAAAATATTCTGTTATAAATATGAAATGTGCCGATCCCAGTGGCCGCGCGGTCTAAGGCGTGGGTCTACGACCGCTCGCTTACTAGGACTGTGGGTTCGAATCCCGCCCAGGGCATGAATGTCTGTCTCTTGTGAGTGTTGTGTGTTGTCAGGTAGAGGTCTCTGCGACGAGCTGGTCCCTCGTCCAGAGGAGTCCTACCGACTGCGGTGTGTCTAAAAAGTGTGTGATGGTGAAGCCTCGAAAAATGAGGCGGCCTAGGCCCCCATGGGGCTGTCGAGCCATTGGAAAAGAAAATAGATCTCTTACGTTTTATAGCTGTACATTTATAGTAATACATTTGGTGCTCTAACGACTATATTCTGTAGGCATAACATGTCAGATCAGCGTGTTCGTGGTTTTCCTCATGGGCAACGTCACAGATTGGAGGACGGCTGCGGGAATCAACGCGGCCCTACCAATTTTCACCATCCTATACGTGCTGATGGTAAGGCGACAGGACTGTGTGAATCACACGCGTTTACTGAACGGATCGCAAAAGGCACAGGACGAAACTAGATCCATAACAAAATAATTGACTAGTTAACTCCATGAAGCAGGCTTTCTTGAAAAACTATTAGTAGCAGTAGCAGTAGTTTCAGTAGTAGCCGTGCGGTCTAAGGCGTGGGTCTTCGGCCGCTCGCTTACTAGGATCGTGGGTTCGAATCCCACCGGGGGCATGGATGTCTGTCTGTTGTGAGTGTTGTGTGTTGTCAGTTAGAGGTCTCTGCGACGAGCTGATCCCTCGTCCAGAGGAGTCCTACCGACTGTGGTGTGTCTAAAATATGTGTGACCATGAAACGTCGACGAAACGAGGAGCCCCAGGCCCATATAGGGCTGTCGAGCCATAGAAAAAAGTATCAGTAGTAGTAGTAGTAGTAGTAGTAATAGTAGTAAGTAGTATATATATATATTTATTTACTTCTAGCCAACATGATTGCAGCCATATTATGTGTTATTTTAAAAAACTTGATGGCATATTTAAAGTTCGGTACTATCATTTAGTGCTGAGTTGCTTTACTACAGAGTTTTGCACTTAAAACCGGCCCGCCTGCACGACGAAATCAATAAAGCGGTGCCAGTTTTAATTGGAACACCCTGTATTATCACTTTTACGTTATCTTCAATTCAACATGTTTAAACTTAATGCAAATCCTGCTTGTGAGCGCACTTAATTCAATCAAGAAAACTGATTGGACCGACACTACGAATTAAACAAAATATACAATTTTGGTGTGTCGAAGGCTATAAATTTTATGATTTTCTGGGAATTTCTGACAGATGCCGGAGACACCAATATGGCTGCTGTCACGTGGTCGTTACAACGACGCTGAGAAAGCCTTGTGTTGGCTGCGGGGCTGGGTGACGCCGGACGTCGTCAGGGAAGAGTTGAACCAACTCGTCATTTACAGCAACAAAGTGAACAAGACAAACTTCCAGGTCAAAACTTCAGGTTCCGCAACTGTGAGTACCAAAACTGCTGGTAACTATACGCACCACCTCTCTTAACTGTCTGAATATAACTCGGAATTTCGTCTACAGTGCAACTTTATGAGCCCCTGAAGATGAGCCTTATATAGGCTAGAAACACGTTGGGCAGCATTTAATAAACATTGTGTTAAATAACATAAAACTGTGTACATTTGTCTGCATAAGATATATCTTATGAGTTTCATTTCGTTCTCAAAGTACCAGTAACTAATAATAATAATAATATAATAATAACAATAACCATGGCTCAACAGCCCTATATGGGCTCGGGCCTCCTCTTTCCGAGGTTACTGGGTTGTGCGCATTCGTGGCAGTTGGTGACTGGCCAACTGGCCGCGCTGCTGTTCTATCGATGTGACCGTCAGATGAGAAATTGAGGTTAAATTTTGCTTACGGAAGATTTCTATTCATGCCCGTAAATCTACGACATGGGACCGACGGCTTTACTGCCCCTCCGAAGGAAGTGGTGCTCCGGATTTTCATCACCCTTAAAAATTCATCGACCTCGTTCGGGATCGAACCCGCGTCCAGTGGGTCCAGTGGCAAGCACGCTAACCACTTGTCTACCGAGGTCGACAGTACCAGTAACTACTTCGCTTTATATCTGACTGAACTTTGTAAAAAGGGGTAGGATTTATATTATATACATCGTGCAGCTTGTCACAGTCTTCATAAAAACCAACAAATGCATAAACATAGTGCATATATAATGTATATTAAACACCGCTACACATCTTACGTTACTTGTACCGTACATTTTAAATTATACATATGTTATGCAGACAAATGTACACAGTATTATGTTATTTAACACAATTTTTATTAAATGTTGCCCAACATGTTTCTAGCCCATATAAGGCTCATCTTCAGGGGCTCTCTGTTGTAATTTCAACAAAAGAGCCCCTGAAGATGAGCCTTATATAGCCTAGAAACATGTTGGGCAACATTTAATAAAAGTTGTGTTAAATAACATACACTGTGTACATTTGTCTGCATAACATATGTACCGCTACATATGTTTCGACAACAAGATGTCATCCTCTGGGATCTCATTACAAAGGAATACATCATCACATCAAAGTTATAGGTTAAAAGGTCAAACCACTTTTAATATTTCAACATCGCGTTATTATTATAAACTATGATTGTGAAATTTGTATGATTTAGTTTTTAATGTTCGAACTTTTAACCTTATAACTTGTGTGTTGATCTTGCATTGCTTTGTGAATACTCTGAGGATCACAACTACTTGCCGAAACATATGTAGAGGTCTTTAATGTACATAATATATGTATTGTGTTTAGTGCATTTGTTGGTTGTTATGAAGAAGGGGCAGGGTGGTTTTTGGACGAGGGTTCGCCATTTAAATACTCGCACGTTATGTCTTGTAAATTTACTAGGAAATAATTGAGTACTATCAACTTGTTAAATATTTTGGCAATAAATTGTTTGACTCCTCACTGTAAATATCAAAGGCTAGTACGTTTCGAATTCCACCAATCCTAGGTGCCTTGAGGTGGCAGACATTGTAATTTTGGAACTTACTGCAGGCCTTACCACATCTACCGGAAGTTGTACCAAGAAGCCACCTATTACGTGTTCAACTGTAAATGTATAATTTAAATCAGCATCGGAATCTGTAATGAAAAATTAATGCTACATTAACCGCAAATAAATTTGCTGTTTAACAATTCCGGTATTTTGGGATGTGGGATGGGGTTCGTACCTCGTCTTTTAATTATAAACTGTTGTTCTCCTTAAAACAAAATTACTGAAATCCTCAGCCACAGCTTGTCGGTTATACAAACCAGTCAGTTAATTCTGTACAGTAAAATAATCGCTGTTTTTTCTGAGATCCACACAAAACACATAAATACAGTCCGTACCGCGCAGTAAAACACACTCCGTCTCAGTTATACAAACCAGTCAGTTAATGCTGTACAGTGAAATAATCGCTGTTTGTTCTGAGATCCACACAAAACACATAAATACAGTCCGTACCGCGCAGTAAACACACTCCATCTCAGTTATACAAACAAATCAGTTAATGCTGTACAGTGAAATAATCGCTGTTTGTTCTGAGATCCACACAAAACACATAAATACAGTCCGTACCGCGCAGTAAACACACTCCGTCTCAGTTATACAAACAAATCAGTTAATGCTGTACAGTGAAATAATCGCTGTTTGTTCTGAGATCCACACAAAACACATAAATACAGTCCGTACCACGCAGTAAACACACTCCGTCTCAGTTATACAAACCAGTCAGTTAATGCTGTACAGTGAAATAATCGCTGTTTGTTCTGAGATCCACACAAAACACATAAATACAGTCCGTACCGCGCAGTAAACACACTCCGTCTCAGTTATACAAACCAGTCAGTTAATGTTGTACAGTGAAATAATCGCTGTTTGTTCTGAGATCCACACAAAACACATAAATACAGTCCGTACCGCGCAGTAAACACACTCCGTCTCAGTTATACAAACCAGTCAGTTAATGTTGTACAGTGAAATAATCGCTGTTTGTTCTGAGATCCACACAAAAAACATAAATACACTGTGTGGGTAGAACGTAGAATTTGTGAATGTTAAACCTGGTGGTACATATAGTAACCACTGGGCTTTAAAGAGTAAATTAACCGACTAGAAATGAAGATTTAATATGTGTTTTCCATGTCAAATGGTTTAATTAGTTTAACAACTCACACGTTAAGCAATTCATATCACGTACGAAGGCTCAGTCTCCCCTGCTGTGGGTTTGTTTATCGTCTGAGGCTAGAGACAGTGATGAGTTCTACTGTATGTCAACAGTTAAAGGCTTATAATCGTCCTTTCGAACAACATGACGTAATATACGAGTTATATGCTGAGACATGAAGCTTGACCTACAGAAGTTCCCTTCCCTTTTTTCCTAACCTCAGCTTTCCAAGATCCGTGTTGTATCTAGAAGGCTATACATTGCTGTGAACTATACAAAAGAAGATTTATTTTCAAATATCAACCCGTAAGGAAAAGTATTATAAATTATATTCCTGCAAAACAAATTGAATGTTTGCAAAACAGAAATACACTAGACCACGAAATATAGGCAATGTTCATCAGTTAATTTTAATTATCTAAAACACCACATATAGCGTGTACCTGGAAAACCTTTACCAACTTTTTTGGTCTCCTTGACACTGAAAATGAAAGCAATAAGGTCTTCCGAAACGTCGGTAAATACAATTCGACGAGGTATAGCATCCCAGAACACTTGAATATTCAAACTCTCGCTTTTCTGCTTTTGTCGACTGCGCCAAAGACTCAGGGTAACAACAACATACGGCGATTACTGGCTTTTGTATCATACTGGGGCTGAGTAGTTTACAAATTGTATCTTGGTAGCTAGAGACGCAGGAACGGGCACTCTGACGAACGATATCTTGCTTTTGACTCGGCTGAGAGATATTAATTTTATTACAGCATAAATCACTAACTTATGCTGCTGCCAAAAAGAAATGGATTCAGCAATTCATAATCGAAATGTATGGACAATCAGATAAGGTGTAATTTTGTTACAAAGTTTAGCAATGTAATGTTTGGTACTAATATTATGAAGAAATAGAATCATGAGAATTTCATTATTGATTAAAATTTAAAACAAATTGTCAAATTTCAGTACCAATCTTCGTGTATTCTATACGGAAGTCCTTTTATTTAGCATCAAATAATTTTCACTGGATTAACCCTGTAAAGACAAGGGGGAGGGGGAATAAGCACTACTTTTTAGAAGGTTCTCAGGCTTCTCTCGCTCGTCCTTATGTTAGGAGTAATATTAAACAAAAATGCACGAAGAAGACGTTAGAACGGTGACAGTATCAGCTTGAAATAAGGACCGTGGAATTTTTATTTCTCATTAAAGCCAAAGCGCATAATTTAAAGACAAAGACTAACCTGATTTATATATAAAGATCTAGCTCGTACCGCGCAGTAAACACACTCAGTCTCAGTTATACAAACCAGTCAGTTAATGTTGTACAGTGAAATAATCGCTGTTTGTTCTGAGATCCACATAAAACACATAAATACAGTCCGTACCGCGCAGTAAACACACTCCGTCTCAGTTATACAAACCAGTCAATTAATGCTGTATAGTGAAATAATCGCTGTTTGTTTTGAGATCCACACAAAACACATAAATAAACTGTGTGGGCAGAACGTAGAATTGTTGAATGTTAAACCTGGCGGTACATATAGTAACCACTGGGCCTTTAAGCGTTAAAAAGTTTTCATCTTCTTCACTACAAACAATTCCAAAAAGGCTTCTCACCAATAGCATCTCTACTTTTACATCTGAAGTGCATTTAGTGTGTCCACCAATAGTCAAGTTGTACGATCTGCTGAAGTACAAAACATCTCTTCAATAAATGTGCTAACATCTCTATTTTCCGTTTGACATACCTAATGTAGTCCGAACTCCAAGACACTGGAGACACCAACGCAAATGTAGGGTTCGAGAACAGAGGATTCGAACCTGATGCTGCAGCCAATGGCGCCGCTCAGCAGAGAAATAACACGGTGTCGAACAATCAGAATAATCTAGAGTGAGTACTATAACAGCCATTTATTACCTGCCTGTCTCTCAGTAGACGTAGTTCACAATAAATGCTCTGAATACACGCTGGATTAACGAGGAGAGTGCCATCAGTTTCACCGTAATATTATTAAAATAAAAATTACATTAATTCTGTTTTTTATTTTGTATTAATGTAAATCTGAACTCGACGCTGTAGTTCGGTCACCGCGACATTTTTAAATCAAGTTACCTGTCACGTTATATTCACCGTGCATTTTGTTACAAATTAAGAATTTTGTTGAACCAACACATGCATTATACTTTACTGTACTCCAATCATATCATACGCCCCTACATATGTTTCCAACCAACCGATGAAGCACACAGGACACGACAAGTCACACACATCACAGATAGTTGCAACAACGTTGTGACACTGCATTCAAGACCAACTGCCACTAATTTTTAAATAAATAAAACAACTGATATGTATTTTAACTGTCTGCGTAACAAATTCCCTATGATTTTATAATCTTAATCATTGGGAACCATAGTTTTATCTTGTTTACTCTTAAGTGGATGTAACAACCTTCAAAACAGATGTATAGTCTATGTTAAAAGTATTTTGATCCCCTGATGATGGCTAGTGACTGGCCGAAACATATGTAGGGGCGTATGATATGATTGGAGTAAAGTAAAGTATAGTGCATGTGTTGGTTCAACAAAACTCTTAATCAAGTCATTACGTTCTGTCAGGTATTGGATTTCTACACCAGTACGTCTTTTATATTGTTTTACTTCATATTTGTTTTGTTTCTTTAGTGTTTTGTTTTGTGTATTTGTACTGTTTTGTATTTTATTTGTGCTTTTGTGCTGGCTTTGTAAGTGGCACTTGTGCTGTTAAGTCTTCACGTTAATAAAGACACGTTGAATTGAATGGAATTGTATTAAGTGAAGTAAACTTATCACTTTGTAAATTATTAAGGCATATGAAGGAAAGGAGGTATAGCTCCACTGATTCTTGACCACGGCACTACACGAATGGAGGTGGACAATTTTACATTTAAGCGAATTTAGCGCTAGGGACAGAGACGTCGATAACCATTGAATACGAGGCTGGACGGGCTGTAGAGACTACGTAATGCTGTCCTCATCTGTTAGTCTAACAGCACAGTAAGCAGTATTCACAAAACTGAATATAGTCTCATATTATATAACTTGATAACACGACGTTTCGGAAAATGGATCTGCAGGGGATTTTCATGTACTTGGTTTGATGCACAGAATGTTTACCTCCTATTCTATCTTGGTTCCATTCTGTTCTTGTAGACTACAATTTTTTATTGCTTACTGTTCTGTTATCTTCCTCTGACATATCCTGGTCTCAGGTACTGATATAGCTGTGGTTTAACCGGTTTAAGTTGTCCAGTGATTGAGGTTAGCTCTATCTAAGGGACCCAACACAGTAGGTGTCTCCCTGTCCCTGTCCCTTCACCTGAGGACGGAAGCAGATCCAACTTCCGAAACGTCGTCTTATCTAGTTATTTTAGAAACTTTATTCTATTTTCACCGTGCATTTTTCCAGTATAGACAATGTTTTTCACCAACTAAATGCACTTGTCATAAGCACTAAAATATTCTAAAAATGTTTTATAAAAAGACCCGACATGTTTCGGCTCATTAATGAGCTATCCTCAGGGGGTCACAACTGTCTGTTCTCAAAACACGTACATATGTTAATCCTCTGTAGAGGTATACGAGTATATACACCTCTACAGAGGATTAACATATGTACGTGTTTTGAGAACAGACAGTTGTGACCCCTGATGATGGCTCATTAATGAGCCGAAACATGTCGGGTCTTTTTATAAAACATTTTTAGAATATTTTAGTGTTTATGACAAGTGCATTTAGTTGGTGAAAAACATTGTCTATAGTTATTTTAGATTTCCGGACGATGGACAAAGTCCAGAAACCTATTAGTTCTCGATAAAGTTGAGCTTTAACACTTATTTGACTCCTGTATCGTCAATGTTTAATGACCCTATTTTGTAGCTATGAATCATATTTCAGTGATGAAGATGAGGGCGCTCACTGTAGCCTCGAGAGATGGAAGGAGATGCTGCAACCCCAGACGTTGCGCCCCCTGCAGATGGTCAACCTGTGCTTCTTCCTTCTGCACTGGGGCGGTCTGTCCTCCATCAAGCCCTACCTAGTACACGTGTTCCAGAACTTCGGCCTGGGCGAGGCTTCTTCATGGACAACGGTACCTACAATTGTCGTACAGGATGTTCCTCGAGAACTTTATGGTTCATCAGCTCAATCTTTCACTACTTCAATGGCAACAGAAAGCTCGTTACCGTTTTTACAAAAGCTCGCAAATGTACCCTTTCTTGAAGCTGCCGATTCCCTTCCCAGCATAATGTTTTAGACGTAAGAACTATACTGACCTTGGCAGTGGTGGTGCAGCGAGACACTACCCACGACATCACGGTCAAAGCTGGTCTCTTGAGTCGACAACAGTACCTCTACGATAAATGTTAATGCCTTTCTACATTAATTTTTTTATATTTTATATTCCGTGCATTATACTAGTAATTCAATTTCCGTAATATTAACCAACAAATGCACACCAAGTCATAGGTTTACTATGACATTGGTGTGCATTTGTTGGTTAATATTACGGAAACTTAAATTGGGTCTTCCAAGTTGTCTTTTTCCTTAGGGTCTTTGACAAAAATTTTGTGCTCCTTTTCTAGTTTCTCGTGTTCTGCATATCCCACCTATTTCATCTTCCTTGATGACATCCTGTTACTTCCTCTCAGGCTGTCTCTCTCTTTTAAAACAAAAGGAGAATTGTCCCTGTGCACACGATAAAGGCGTATAGGAGGAGTAGAGGTATAGCTCCACTCATTATTAACCTAGCCACTAGATGGAAGTGATTGGTCAGCTTTAGGCGCCGGCGGCTCTCAACCCCTCCCGTTATCACAAATTATATCCTCGCCCCTCCGTCTCAGTAACAGATAAGACCCAGTGCCACGTAAGACAAGAAAGTGGACATTATTGCAAGGTCCGCAAATGAACTCTTTGAAAATAATTACGTCACGTGAGTCCAAATAAAAATAATGTACCGTGAAGATACAAAAAATTCTGTGACATTTAACATCAGTGCACAGCATTAAAATGACTTTAGAACAAAATTATAGTCATCTGCACTACAATTCAGTCGTTAGCTTTTTTCAATGGCTTGACAGCCCCTTAGGGGCCTAGGCCGCCTCATTTTTAGAGGCTTCACGATCACATACTTTAGACACACCACACTCGGTAGGACTCTTCTGGACGAGTGACCAGCTCGTCGCAGAGACCTCTACCTGACAACACACAACACTCACAACAGACAAACATCCATGACCCCGGCGGGATTTTTTGTTTTTTTTTTGCCTGTCCGGGGTTTTTCCCCTTTGATCCATTTTTTTGTACTGTTTAAATCCTTTCGTCCTTCATGTCACTTTACGTTTCATGCTATCGTCCATACAACAAACACAACACAAACATCCATGCCCCCGGTGGGATTCGAACCCACGATCCTAGTAAGCGAGCGGCCGAAGACCCACGCCTTAGACCGCACGGCCACTGGGATCGGCAGAAAGGCATATCAGTCACTGTAATTAATTATAAAGACAGGCGTATTTACTGATTTGCTAGTTGAAGGAGTGGGCCGGGATAGCTCAGTCGGTATAGCGACTTGCTACGGGCTGGACGTTCCGGGGATCTAATCCCGGTAGGGGCGAGATTTTCAGCACCAGTCCAGACCGGCCCTGGGGCCCACCCAGCCTCCTGTAAAATGGGTACCGGGTCTTTAAATTTGTGGCCGCCAAGATTTTGCTTCAGCGCTGTAAACAGATGACAATCGCTCGGTGACGAATTCCACTGATATTATCACAATCTGTGTAGGTTCTGTAGTTACGGAATTATAGGCCATGTAACCTTATGTTTTGACCGACCTTAAATTCTTATGTGAATGTCCGTAGGAATTTCACAGCACAAAGTACCTCACTCCCACTCTCAAATCTCTTGTATCTTTTCCCTTAATCACGTGATGCCACAGAACTGTCCAACACACTGTGCCACTACAAGTAACAATGCAATGATGACACAAGGTCAGTGTAATTCTTGTGTGTTTGTGTGTACGACAGGTTGGGTCAGGGGTGTCCAGCGTGGCTGGCGGAGTCTGCCTCTTCGTCTTCGTGCACTGGGTGGGTAAGAGGAAGCTGTCGCTTATAGCCCTAGCCGGCAGTGCAGCCTGCTGCCTTGTCATCGCAGTGTACAGTTACGTGGTGCTGAGGCCAGGAGGCGCCACTGACCAAGCTGTGCCGTGGATACCCCTCACAATGGTCGTCATGCTAGCATTTTTTAACAGCCTGTTCTTTTATATCCCGTGGAACTGGCTTAGTGAAATATTTCCCTTCAGGTAGGAGATATGAGTCCTTCATTCTTGTTTCATCTTAATGTATTATAGTTGGATTACTTACATGAAGTCCCTGCCATTTTGAGTGAAGACCTTCAGCACGAGTCTGACCAACCGTGCTGACAAATACAGACTACACGCGACAAAATGACTCACATTACAGACATGACAACAGCTTTTTAGATTCACAGCAGTCTAACCTGACCCTCCTGCTTTAGTCACGTGATTATAGCTGCTACTTATGAAAAAGCCCCGTCTTATATTATCATTCCTTCCTCTGTGAGTGCTGAAGGGCATTAATCTACATATTTGTTGTAGCTGTAGCTTATTAAATATTAGTACATGATGAACTTGTGGGCCGCGATAGCTCAGTCGGTATACCGACTACGCTACGAGCTGGACGGTCCGGGGATTGAATCCCGGTGGGGTCGAGATTTTCAGCACCCGTCCAGACCGGCATTGGAGCCTACCCAGCCTCCTGTACAATGGGTACCGGGTCATTCCAGGGGGTAAAGCGGCCGAGGCGTGGCGTTGACCACCCACCCCCATCTAGCGCCGAGGTTAAGGAGTAGAGCTATACCTTTACTCCCCCTCTGGGCCTTCATGGCCTGTTCTAGGGTGAGCTTTACCTTTACCTTTTACATGATGCACTTATGCATTGCAGGACACGGGGTATAGCCAGTGGATTCTCGGCCGCCATGTGCTACGTGTTCCTGTTTGCCGCCTCCAAGACATACCTGGACATGGAAGAGAGTCTGCAGATCTACGGCTCCTTCCTGATATTCACTGCTATCAACGTCATAGGTTTCTTCCTCGTGTACTGGAAAGCTCCGGTCACGGAGGGGAAGTCCCTTGTAGAAATCGAACAGTACTTTAGCGGAGAGGCTCGCTGCTGAATTATACAACATTAGATGTGGCAATTAGCGTACAGAATACTTCGCCAGAACAGGGCTGGCTATATGACACTTGCCCAGGTGTTTAGTGTGAACAGAAAGTAATTAAACTCTATATTGCCACTGAAAGCACAAATAATATTTTGATACATATGAAACATTGGTTATTAACACTACATACCGATTTAATATTTCAAATGCAATTAAAAATTATTGTTCGGAAATAAAATGCCGTGATCAAAGGCCTATAACAAGCAGGATGAAAAAGAAGATAAATCAGAAGATAAATCAGAAGGTAAAATACTAATACAACGGGATGAGACACGAGAAGATAAGAAAAGAAAAGTTTAATGAAAACGAAAAAAGTTTTAGAGGCCCTCAGTTTGTTGTTTTTATTGTTGTTGTTGTTGTTGTTGATTATGTTTATGATGACAACCGTCATCATACTGCGTTTCATTGCCACAGGTCTGGCCAACACTTTGCAGAACAAGTGACAGTCGGGAGCACGAAATGATTGACGGTTCAGCCAAGTTTAAAAATTCAAAATAACATTAAGTGGCCAGTCTAACACAACTGTGTTTTTATTTAAAAGCTACATGTTTCAGTGCAGAGATCTAAAATCATCAGGCTTTAAATACATAGTCATTAAGAAGCAGGTAAAGAAATGAACTATAAAATACATCGTCTTGTGTATATTTTTGTGAGATACCATAATTTTACAATTATTTTTATGTTACAAAAAAAAACCATAATTTTTTTTCTACAATTAGTATATGGCCGGTGGTAGTTGTTCCATGCGACGGACGGACAGACGAACTCACAGACAGATATGACGAAGCTAATAGTCGCTTTTCGCAATTTTGCAAACGCGCTTTAAAAAGGTAAGTATACCGTTACATGAAGGGAGGTGTTGCACAGGGACGTGTAATACCGAATAGACAAATGTATTTTAATTGGGATTTTCATATACTTGAAATTTTGCTTCTAAAGTGTTCCTGTTTGGAAGGAAGTATATTTTCCGGGCATGGTAAATACACTTTGCCAAGTACTTATTCACAGCAAATTAATGCATCTTTTGTAAATTTTATCTCGCATTATGTAAATTACTTCCATAAGTAAGACAGTACTTCAGATCTGTAAGGAAAGATTACGACTAAATGCGCATTGTGTCGCTACAACGAGACCTTGCATTGTATTATAAGCTTATAAGCTGAGCTTTTTAAATGCGCATCTGAAATTTTGCGTAATTCTTTAAGATGTGCAGTTTGTGTCGGTGTCTATAGTGTCACATTCAACTTCACATCTTTCTTCTTTAACACTTTAAACTACATAAGCTTATAAGTAAAACTTTGTATTCACAGTACACTACCATAAAATCCAGCTTTACACTCTCACCTGTATACCTGTGAATCTTGTATTAACAACTCCCGATCCAAACACTTGACATGAACTCTAGTAGATTATTTTTTCATGGCGCAACAGCCCCTAGTGGGCCTGGGCCTCCTCATTATCGAGGCTTCACGATCACACACCAAACTCGGTAGGACTCCTCTGGACGAGTGATCAGCCCGTCGCAGAGACCTCTACCTAACAACACACGACACTCACAAGAGACATACATGCCACCTGCGGGATTCGAACCCGCAATCCCAGCAAGCGAGGGGCCCCAGACCCACGCCTTAGACCGCACGGCCACCGGGACCGACCTCCAGTAGATTACTTAACGATATAATTAATAGCGTTCACAACGCAGTCAGAAAAATGAAGTTCGTAATTTCCTACATTCCTCTGCGACGAGCCGATCCCTCGTCCAGAGGAGTCCTACAGACTGTGGTGTGTCTAAAGTGTGATCAAAAGAAATTACAACCTCGACACTGATACGGGAAACCGGAGTAGGTAGAACAGGAAGACTAAAAAAAATAAAAAAAGTTCCTACATTACGATTCACAACACTTGAAACATAAAAAACAAACAAACAAACAAACAAAAGAAGTCAATATACTATCATTTTAATCTGGATATAATTTTTAATAGTCATGTTTTATGAACTGAACAAATCAACAATTTAAATCACTTTTATACTTAATATTCACAATAAGACTTTTACAGGGAAAACTAAAATTAAATAAGATATATCGTCGGTAAACATGACATTGGACTACGCTACTAATTGTTATTATATATATATATATATATATATCAGTATGGCAATGCTTTCTAAGAAACAGGCCTCTCTCTTTGAGCGTGCTATCTTATTTTATATACAGTTCTTAATGCTTCGCCTGATGATGGCCATTATGACCGAAACATGTAGAGAAACTGTGTAAAACGGAATTGTTTTACAATAAAATTGCTTGTTTGCATTCATTTTGTAAACTGTATCGATAATACAAAGCAATGTCTCCTCCAAAAATCAGTTCACAACAGCCCGCCACTGTCCTTACCCTAACCCCTGTTCTTGATATGTCATAACCCAAAAGACTGCGTTATTTCGCAAAATTTCGCACCTGTCTGAGCGCAAATTGAGATTGCGCTCTCTCAGACACTCTTCACTCATACCTGTCTTCCATCTGAGTTAAGTAAATCAACGCGCCAACAATCTGTACATCAGTCATTACGCAAGTCATGGACCTCCAAAACGTCGAAGGCCATCCCGTGAGCTCCATCCGCATTCTTCTGTATTCGAAGTGCTACTGGCGTGTGGAAGAAGGTATGTTTTGCTTATCTCCTGATACGAGACACGTTTCATAAGATTCTGGTACGCAGTATGTCGTGGAAAAGTATTTAGCTTGCTCTAGTGTAGGGATCCAGAATTGCCATGGCAAAAGCAGCATTCAACAAGAAGAAGGCTCTTTTCACCAGCAAACTGGACTTAAATTTAAGGAAGAAACTAGTAAAGTGCTACATTTGGAGCATTGCTTTGTATGGTGCTGAAACGTGGACACTTCGGAAAGTAGATCAGAAGTATCTGGAAAGTTTTGAAATGTGGTGCTGGAGAAGAATGGAGAAGATCAGTTGGACCGATCGTGTGAGAAATGAAGAAGTATTACACAGAGTCAAGGAGGAGAGGAATATCCTACATACAATAAAAAGAAGAAAGACTAACTGGATTGGTGACATCTTGCGTAGAAACTGCCTTCTGAAACACGTGATTGAACGAAAATTAGAGAGAAGGATAGAAATGACGGGAAGACGAGGGAGAAGGCGTAAGCAGCTACTGAATGACCTTAAGGAAAAGAGAAGATACTGGAAACTGAAAGAGGAAGCACTAGATAGCACCCTGTTGAGAACTCGCTTTGGAAGAGGCTACGGACCTGTCGTAAGACAGAACACAGAATGAAAAAGTGTAGGAATATCGCACTGTGGCAGGCATGTTCTCAGTGGCAAGCGAAACAAATCAGCTTAGCACTAATGGTATTTAATGCGCAGCTGTACAGGTCGGCGCAAAATGCACTTGTCAGTTTCACATTATATTCACCGTGCATTTTTGTACAATTGATCAACTCACACCAACAAATGCACCAAAACAAGTTTTGTCACTGATTTCTTTATCAAAAGATTACCCCAATACGCATTTCGGCACTTCTACATTGCCATCATCAGGGGGATCGTTGGAGTTTTTACACAGACCAATGTTCTTCAGTTACATCAGAACAGTTGAGGCTGTGTATGGTAATATTACAATATTGTTGTTATCACTTTGTATAAAATTGTACAATAGTAGTATTGTTAAAAATGCTAAAACAATAGTAAAACAGTATATTATATTATATTAAACTACATGCTGTGATATTAAATTAAGCTATAAACCAACCGATGCACACTAAAACCACTTTTTAAGTAGCTTTATTATAAAATTGTTAAAATTGTACCCCTACACCGTAGTACTCCTCACCGCATAACACGTAGTACACTCCGCTCCACGCAAAAACATTTCATATGCTTTTAATACCACACGCCAGCAGTTCCACAATCTACCATCTACAGTGCTTTTATAATTTTACAACTTTTAGAGAATCTTTTTACAAGATTTTAACTTATGTTTTAAAGTGCAGATAGAATATTTTAAATCATGTGTTGAAGTGACTGTAGCTTTTAGCAATAAACCCCCCTGACGATGATCCTAGGATCGAAACACGTGTAGGGGTACAATTTTAACAATTTTATAATAAAGATACTTAAAGAGTGGTTTTAGTGTGCATCGGTTGGTTTATAACTTAATTTAATATGACGACGATGCACGGTGTCAACAGTGTGAAATTTACATGCTGTGATGTAATTCGTAAATTATTGGCAGCGTGGTCCATGTATTTTCCGATGTGCTGTTTTGTGCCCGGTTATCTGTATGTATTGCTGTGTGGTAGACCCTCCTTGTCCTTCCGTGTCTGCGTGGTTTGTGGTGTTAATAAAGAAATCAATGACAAAACTTGTTTTGGTGCATTCGTTGGTGTGAGTCAATCATTTGCACTTGTCAGTGTTCATCAACACAAAGGTCTTCTGCCTCACTCTGTATTCTTATGTGACGACAGCTAAGGAAGCCGTAGGATTATCAACCTACGTAGGCTGAAGTGGCTCAACCTTGGTTTTTATACCTATAAAAATAACTGTCAGATTTTATGTGCTCACAGCATCAATTCTGAGGATTCAGGTCTTCTGGTACGTCACGTCTTCATCTTCAGGGTTAAACAGTCCATGGGCCTCAAGATGAAGACACTAAGGTCCTTCAAAACGACGGGAATCACTCACCTAATGACACGGCGTCATATCCCAGAATACGTGAAGTTTCATAAGTACAAATGTTTGTAACAATGTTCGAGTTTGTAATTTCTGTTGTCACTTAATATGTACTATTTATAGAAACTTGTTGTACCCGTGCGAATAATTTGCATGTAGAAACGGTAAAATATTTAATCAACAAAAACTGCAGCTTCTTAATCTTAAGAACCACTAAAAATTGCTGGGAAATTTCTTTCGGAGAAACAACGGATCATAAGCAACGTGTAAATAAGAATCTAAAGCCTCCTACCACCTTTAAATAAAAAACAAAACTTTTAAATCGACAGTGCTGCCTCAAGCGGAGGCCAAGGGACGTACATGAAATACGTTAGCTTCCCTTGGCCTCCGTTTGAGGCAGCAATGTCTATTTTTAACTTTAGTTTTTTGTTAAAAACTTTTTTGAGAAGTAATTATTAAAAATAAAGGCAATTGCCATTAATGACAAATCACAAACTTTCTAAAAATGTCGATCTTCATAAGATTCTTTTGGTAGTTAAGTGGATCATTATGTAGCAAACAAACCTTACTGTATTAATATATACGATAATACATTTTCTATACTAGTTTACTTCAATAAAATCTAGAAACAACATTATGTGTCTCCAAAGATACGAGTAATTATCTCCAAATGTCACCACACCACATCTCCTTCTCGTTGTCCAGGAATCCACAGGATATGTCAGGGGGTTTTCTTATAAACGTCTATTAATGAAGGCTCTCAATCTCAGCACGACAGTCTGCGGAGCGAAGAGCCTTCGTGGAGAGCAACGAGACACCATAAACACAGGTAACCATAATAGAGAGACAAGCAATGGTAACTTTAGTGACCATGGCCACCATGCTAAAAACAAAAGCATAGCAACCTTGGTCACAAATGCAACAATGGAAACTTTAATAGATAAAGTAGTCAAAAATGAAAGTAGACCTTCAAGTTAAGTGTCTGTCATTTTTTGTGCGATTTTAAACTTCATTTTTCACGTTTTCTGTAATCTGATATTTATTGCTCTAACTAATCAACGAACAAACAAAGTAATTAACTCAATAAACTCAATAGAGCAGAGTAATTCTTCACAAGCTGATAATTTCTTAGATAGCAAAAAGATTCCCCGCATTTTATGCAATCAGATTTTTCATTACCGTATTCACAAAATCACGCCAATATTTTTCTCATCCTGATTCAGATTATTCCAGTTCACGCAGATTCTATTCTCTAAGGTCCACTTTAATATTATTCTAATAGTTACATCTAGGTTTTCAAATGATCCGTTTCCTTCAGGTTTCCCCACAAAAACCTGCAAGCATTTCTTTTCTCCCCCATATTCCCCGCCCATGTTATCGTAGTAATAATTGGTTAGCAGTACAAATCATAACCTGTTCCTCTACACTTATCAGCTGTAGGTGACTGGATGCACTGCTGAATATTTTATGTCAGGGGTGGCCAAACTTGCTTAACGTAAGAGCCACATACGATAAACTTCAGATTTTTGAGAGACGCAAGACATGAACAGATATTACACACACGTTTTTATTGTTACATGCACATTTAAAAAAAAAATATTGTTAAATATATTTACTCACCATGAACATTAAACTTACGTTTTAATCCAGTGGACTGTCAGTTTATACCCGGTAAATAATTATAAAGCCTGAAAATTTTTTATTCACCTTTTACATGAATTGTAATGCAAAAAGGAGCTCAGCCAACGTATTTCCGCGAGCCGCACATTATATGTCAAAGAGCCGCGTGTGGTTCGCAAGCCGCGGTTTGGTCACCCCTGTTCTATGTCCTAAGTAGAAGCATGTTTATCCCCTGGGAAATGAATTATGTAATTTTTCTGAAGCATATTCGTATTATCTACTTCCGTTTATTCTTTTCCCGTTAAACGACTCGACCCCATGTGCTGATTTCACAATTCAACTCTTTCTGTCTCGGTGTTCTCGTTAGTAACGTACGTTATCCCTCGCTTCCCGTGTTGGTTCTATATACAGAGTGTCTCAGAGGACCCTTTACTGAGTTTACACTCATGTTCCTGAGAAACGATATATTATTTTCAACCAACCACAATTATAGCCGATCCCAGTGGCCGGCCGGTATAAGGCGTGGGTCTGCGGCCGCTCGCTTACTGGGATTGTGGGTTCGATTCCCGCCGAGGGCATGGATGTCTGTCTGTTGTGAGTGTTGTGTGTTGTCAGGTAGAGGTCTCTGCGTCGGGCTGATCACTCGTCCAGACGAGTCGTACTGAGTGTGGTGTGTCTAAAAGTGTGTGATCGTGAAGCCTCGAAAAATGAGGAAGCCCTGACCCACTAGGGGCTGTCGAGCCATTGAAATAAAAACACACAATTATAAAGTGAAAATAAAGAGTTATATAAATTGTTCAATTTTTTTCGCACCAAGTTCAATGCATATTTCTGATCCACTGATCACTGATCTCTAAATAGAGTAGTATTGCCGTGGAAATTATTGTATCTTTAAGCGACTTTTAGCACATCCGCTACTTCAGATGCCTGTATTTCATATGTTTGCAATTCTCGCTGCAAGCGGACCTTTCAGTCAGTATCACTTACACATAGACCCCCGTTAATAATTAATTCGTCTTTTTAATCATTTCATAATATATTTTTATCGACTACAGTCTCCGCCCCACGCACGAACCCAATACACAATTGCATTTCATTAAATTCCAATCCTAACTCATCATTAAATTTTATTCTCAGTCTGCCCATTTTTATAAACACAGTTTATAAATTTATAATAATCACCTCTCAATAAAGCGTCACGCGGAATAGCAGTACCTTCAATAATAATGTAAAATTTTTGTCCCGATATGTGTTTTCTGTGCGTAACAGCTACATAAAATGACAGTGTCACGCATTTTTTTTACTAATGTCAAGATAAAGGTAAAGGTAAAGGTCACCCTAGAACAGATCAAGAAGGCCCAGAGGGGGAGTAGAGGTAATGCTCTACTCTTTCTTTAACCTCGGCGCTAGATGGGAGTGGGTGGTCAACGCCACACCCCGGCCGCTTTACCCCCGGGAATGACCCGGTACCTATTGTACAGGAGGCTAGGTAGGCCCCAGGGTCGGTCTGGACGGGTGGTGAAAATCTCACCCCCACCGGGATTCGGTCCCCGGACCGTCCAGCTCGTAGTGAGTCGCTATACCGACTGAGCTATCTCGGCCCACTTTTTTTTACTAATGTACTTTGAAGAACAACATGGCTACATATTTCGGCTTAAATTAGAACCCAGCATCAGGGCAATTAAAATGTGTACAGGAGAAATAGTCACAACAACGTATTACATTTAGCAAGATACCTTTATTCGCGAGTTTCACTGAATTTTCGCCGTCTCCAGTTAACTGTAATACGAAACTCTCAGTAGGAAAGTGGTTCATACAAGAGAGCCGAAGAAAATCATTACAATTACGAGATCTTCGCTCTTCTGGGATATTACGCAGCGTAGATTGGTTGTTAGTCACTGACATTTCGAAAAAAAACCTATCGGTCCCATCTTCAGACTGCTTTACCCTTTAAGATGGGATTGATAGGTTGTATCGAAACGTCGGTGACTACAAATCCACGCTGCGTAACAACCCGTAAGATGGAAGATATTATTTACACAGCGGCGGAAGCATGAAGTCACGCATCACTACAATTATATTCCGCAAACTAAACTTTGCACAGTAAGCTTTTCTCCGAATACAATAAACATAATTCTAATTCGTACCTCTTTTCAGAAGCAACGTACTTTAACTTTGCTATGCTTTTAGCATGTCTTTTATAAAGAAGGAATTGGTGATCTGACAAGCAGACTAAAGACGTAACACGTAATTACAGTCCGGACTCTGCCTTGTGCTTTTCATTAAGACTTGGCGGTTCTGAGTAAAGCAGAGGAGGGAAAATGCTGACTTCATCTGTCGGCCATGTCCTGCACCAAGTTCGTGGTATTACTCTCTAATTGGCAACAGATACACTTGCTAACATAAGGCCTTCTTTCTTGACTTCAGCTTATCTAATCTAATGCGTATTTCCGCAATAGGGAACAGTGAATTCAGGCGATCGGGGCGGCCATTAAGAAAATATGCGGATAACCGTTCTGACGAAGAGCACGTTTTTTAAGTCGACCTTAACAAAACGTCTATAAACCTGGGCACTAATTTCAAAAAGTGGATTCTTTCTTGAAAATTTCACAGCCAATCTTATTATAGCTTGCATTAAAGGAAGATTAAACCTCTAATGCCTAGTATATACGTGATGTGAGGGGTGCAGAAATCCGAGTCGCCAGATCACCCAGGCGACTAAACTTTCTAAGGTAGCTCATAATATTTGATGGTCCTCAAGCGTGGAACTGGATTCATGTCACCTTTCTGGCACATAGAATTTTCAGGTGGCTGCTACAATTTTCTTTTTTTGGAAAGTTTGTGTACCCGTGAACTTTATGTACCACCGGGTTTAACATTCACAAATTCTACGTTCTGCCCACACTGTGTATTTATGTGTTTTGTATGGATCTCAGAACAAACAGAGAGTATTTCCCTGTACAACATTAACTGACTGGTTTGTATAACTGAGACGGAGTGTGTTTACTGCGCGGTACGGACTGTATTTATGTGCTTTGTATGGATCTCAGAACAAACAGAGATTATTTCCCTGTACAACATTAACTGACTGGTTTGTATAACTGAGACGGAGTGTGTTTACTGCGCGGTACGGACTGTATTTATGTGTTTTGTATGGATCTCAGAACAAACAGAGAGTATTTCCCTGTACAACATTAACTGACTGGTTTGTATAACTGAGACGGAGTGTGTTTACTGCGCGGTACGGACTGTATTTATGTGTTTTGTGTGGATCTCAGAACAAACAGCGATTATTTCACTGTACAACATTAACTGACTGGTTTGTATAACTGAGACGGAGTGTGTTTACTGCGCGGTACGGACTGTATTTATGTGTTTTGTGTGGATCTCAGAACAAACAGCGATTATTTCACTGTACAACATTAACTGACTGGTTTGTATAACTGAGACGGAGTGTGTTTACTGCGCGGTACGGACTGTATTTATGTGTTTTGTGTGGATCTCAGAACAAACAGCGATTATTTCACTGTACAACATTAACTGACTGGTTTGTATAACTGAGACGGAGTGTGTTTACTGCGCGGTACGGACTGTATTTATGTGTTTTGTGTGGATCTCAGAACAAACAGCGATTATTTCACTGTACAGCATTAACTGACTGGTTTGTATAATTGAGACGGAGTGTGTTTACTGCGCGGTACGGACTGGGTCTTTAAATATAATTTATGTTAATCTTAGTCTCGCTTTCACGTCAATACCACTCTGTTCTGCGCGTTACGATTATGCCTTCCAACTGATCTTCTCCTTTAGGTTTTCGAATGAATTTTGTACGTACTGTATACATACGGGTATATATTATATATATATTTGAGATTACGAGGTAAAAATATTTCATAAACCTTTAAGACGACGTGTTTGGACTTTCGTAACAGGTCTTCTTCAGGTAGATCATATACATAAAAATTAGAGAAAAATTTAAACACATTTCTTTGATCACATTATTGAAGGAAATTAAAATATCACCTCTCTTTTACATAAAATTGTACATATATAGGCCTACCAACATAAATGTTCAAATTGTGTCCTATAAAATTGGGGTAATATAAAAACTGAGCATAGAAATCTACAGACGAGGATTTCTTAATATATCTAATACCCTGTACCACTAAAGTTGAACGGTAGTGCTATCGTTTGAAGTTACCTTGTAGATGAATGTTCTTTCAAGGGCGTGCTTTCGATACCTGTTACAGGTTAAGTCTGTACATATCGTTTGGAGATTTCAAATGTTTTGAGTGTATTGTTTAACAAAGTCATCAATATTGAGATCAGATAGTGCCGGTGATTATGGAGCACTGGTGAAATAGCGCTGATAGGAGAAGTACGAAGTACTCCGAGAAAACCCCTCTCCGAGTATCACTCCGTCTACCACAAATCCCACACGGACTGGCTTGAGATTAAAACCGATCCTCAGCAGTAAGAAGCATTCGATAACCTCCTCAGCCATGGCATAGTCCTCAACTCTTTATGAAATACACTAAGAAAATTTTTGACTCCATATACATTTAATGTATCCTGATTTTACTGTCTATAGTCCAGATTACACACGCAGACGGATAAAGCATTCTCCACGTGTATGAGATTTACGATCTTTGTGCAAATAAAGTTTGCAGTTGATACAGTGTCTATCAAACATCCAACTTAGTATAAACATTCCTGTTTTGAAAAGTATTTTATTGTACCAACTTAATGCACAATATCTTACAATAGTATCAATTATACGTATTTCGGCTTGTTAACAGCCATCCTCAGGGGGTCACAGTATTAAAGCACAGACTATACATCTATTGTATAAGTTCTTACATCCATATGAGTAAAACTTTAAAATATCAATCTATTGTTTTCAAGCTCTACTTTGAGCTCTTAAATCGTATGTGTATTAAAAGCTTAAAATGTCGTTAAAATTTTTACACATTTTGAGGTTTCTTTTGAAATTCCTGTTTTGTCACTATGAGGCACGTCAATGTTCTCAACAGGCAACAGTGTTGACACTGTGTCCTTATCAAGATCCTCTGTCGCTCCAATTAGTAATGAAAACCAACGTTGTCTATCAGCACAGTGTCAGTTGAAATCCAGGATTCGAGCAAAGAGGATGCCTTCGCACGGGGAGCATCGCTGTACCGAATATCACTTCGATCAATCTTCCAGGTATTTAAATCTCATTTCATCGATAATTGTGCTACATATAAATTACCTGAGCCGATCCCAGTGGCCGCGCCGTCTAAGGCGTGGCTCTGCAGCTGCTCGCTTGTTGGGATTGTGGGTTCGAGTACCGCCGGGGGCATATGTCTGTCTCTTGTGAGTGTTGTGTGTCGTCAGGCAGAGGTCTATTGTTGTATCCTGAGCTAGGATTTTCAGTTGGCTAAGGCGAGCGGATCCTTTGGGAAATGCAGGTGCTGCTGGTTCTATGAATAACGCTGATTACTGCAGCTAAAAGATATTTATTACGAAGTAACAGGCTAAAATAGCCGAACATCTGGACTTCAAGAAGTATTACTCTTCTGCCTGACTATGGCAGTAGCGGCTCTTTAGAGAGAACAGCCCGTCTCCTCCATGAAGCTGGAACTCTCCGAATCAACAAAAAGCCCTGATTCATCGTTTCCTAGGTTTTTATACAATTTGTTTTCACCCTCGTTATCATATAAGATAGTCCGGCTGGGAGAGAACATTGCTCCTTCTCGGTACTATTATTACCGAGTCGTTTATACTCATTTTTTTGTATCATTTTTTGAAAACATGGAATTTTATTTTTGTATAGTGTTTGGCTCATTGCTTGGTATACGAAATTACTTTTAACTCTGATTCTTTTACGTTAGGTTTTAGGTTAGGCTTAACAACTCTTTCTTTTTGCAGTATGTGTGTTTTGTTGTTTTTGTATTATTTAATTTGTGGGTGTTTTTGTAATGTGCGTGTGTTTTGTTTGTATTGTGTGTGGGTGTTTTTGTTAAGGTGTGGATGTTTTTGTAATGTGTGAATGGCGTTCTAATGTGTGTACTTGTATTTACTGTATGTATTGTTTTGTAATTGTGTATAGTTTGTATTGTATTGTTACTTTTATGTATATTATATGTCCATTTGTATTGTGTGTACTAGTGTAAGGACTACTGCCACCGGGTGAAAACATTTGTATTGTGTGTACTAGTGTAAGGACTACTGCCACCGGGTGAAAACATTTGTATTGTGTGTACTAGTGTAAGGACTACTGCCACCGGGTGAAAACATTTGTATTGTGTGTACTAGTGTAAGGACTACTGCCACCGGGTGAAAACATTTGTATTGTGTGTACTAGTGTAAGGACTACTGCCACCGGGTGAAAACATTTGTATTGTGTGTACTAGTGTAAGGACTACTGCCACCGGGTGAAAACATTTGTATTGTGTGTACTAGTGTAAGGACTACTGCCACCGGGTGAAAACATTTGTATTGTGTGTACTAGTGTAAGGACTACTGCCACCGGGTGAAAACATTTGTATTGTGTGTACTAGTGTAAGGACTACTGCCACCGGGTGAAAACATTTGTATTGTGTGTACTAGTGTAAGGACTACTGCCACCGGGTGAAAACATTTGTATTGTGTGTACTAGTGTAAGGACTACTGCCACCGGGTGAAAACATTTGTATTGTGTGTACTAGTGTAAGGACTACTGCCACCGGGTGAAAACATTTGTATTGTGTGTACTAGTGTAAGGACTACTGCCACCGGGTGAAAACATTTGTATTGTGTGTACTAGTGTAAGGACTACTGCCACCGGGTGAAAACATTTGTATTGTGTGTACTAGTGTAAGGACTACTGCCACCGGGTGAAAACATTTGTATTGTGTGTACTAGTGTAAGGACTACTGCCACCGGGTGAAAACATTTGTATTGTGTGTACTAGTGTAAGGACTACTGCCACCGGGTGAAAACATTTGTATTGTGTGTACTAGTGTAAGGACTACTGCCACCGGGTGAAAACATTTGTATTGTGTGTACTAGTGTAAGGACTACTGCCACCGGGTGAAAACATTTGTATTGTGTGTACTAGTGTAAGGACTACTGCCACCGGGTGAAAACATTTGTATTGTGTGTACTAGTGTAAGGACTACTGCCACCGGGTGAAAACATTTGTATTGTGTGTACTAGTGTAAGGACTACTGCCACCGGGTGAAAACATTTGTATTGTGTGTACTAGTGTAAGGACTACTGCCACCGGGTGAAAACATTTGTATTGTGTGTACTAGTGTAAGGACTACTGCCACCGGGTGAAAACATTTGTATTGTGTGTACTAGTGTAAGGACTACTGCCACCGGGTGAAAACATTTGTATTGTGTGTACTAGTGTAAGGACTACTGCCACCGGGTGAAAACATTTGTATTGTGTGTACTAGTGTAAGGACTACTGCCACCGGGTGAAAACATTTGTATTGTGTGTACTAGTGTAAGGACTACTGCCACCGGGTGAAAACATTTGTATTGTGTGTACTAGTGTAAGGACTACTGCCACCGGGTGAAAACATTTGTATTGTGTGTACTAGTGTAAGGACTACTGCCACCGGGTGAAAACATTTGTATTGTGTGTACTAGTGTAAGGACTACTGCCACCGGGTGAAAACATTTGTATTGTGTGTACTAGTGTAAGGACTACTGCCACCGGGTGAAAACATTTGTATTGTGTGTACTAGTGTAAGGACTACTGCCACCGGGTGAAAACATTTGTATTGTGTGTACTAGTGTAAGGACTACTGCCACCGGGTGAAAACATTTGTATTGTGTGTACTAGTGTAAGGACTACTGCCACCGGGTGAAAACATTTGTATTGTGTGTACTAGTGTAAGGACTACTGCCACCGGTGAAAACATTTGTATTGTGTGTACTAGTGTAAGGACTACTGCCACCGGTGAAAACCCAATTGCAGTAAGTAATAATAATAATAATTTCTGAGTGTTGTGACCCTACTGGCACGAAGCCATAGGTTGTCATGGGAGAATTTTACCAGCGGTGGTTTCCGTTGCCTTCCGCCGTGTACGATTCTATTCATCCTGATAGGACCGCTAGAGCCCTCTAGCAGCCGATCAGGAGAATGTGGGTAAAAAATGGCCGGCAAATTTTGCTTACGAACATCTCTATGCCCGTAAGGTACTTTTACATGCCGTAAATCTACGACATGGGACAGACGGCTTTACTTCCCCTCCTAAGGAAGTGGTGCTACGGATTTTTATCACCTTTAAAAAATCCATCTACTTTGAACCCACAACCTTGGGTCCAGTGGCGAGCACGCTAACCACTAGTCCACCGAGGCAGATTTCTCGGTACTACTCCGTTGTTTTTTTAGAATGCTGTCTTGAACTTGAAGGCTAGCAGTGGACTTCGTTACATGTCTGCTATTGATAACAGCGGGTTAACACACTGAGATGTTACATCAACTGTCTGGTAAAACTTATGTCTAGCATTCGGAATAAAAATTAAACATTGAAACCGTAATTAATAACCCCCGTACACTACAATATTTTCACCTATGCTACTATATGCAACACTCTGCGTCAGGCTCATCACTCGTCCAGAGGAGTCCTACCGAGTGTGGTGTGTCTGAGTGTGATCATGATGCCTTGATAATGAAGAGGCCTTGGCCCACTAGGGCTGTCGAGCCATTGGTGACAGAAAAAATTGCCTAGAGACATAAGTTCCATATTTCCAGCAGGCGAGATTTCAAATCTCAAAAATTCAATGAGCATAATTTCTCTCCCACAACACCCAAAAATTCGATGGAGTTTTATAATCACGCATTCACAATTCTGTCACGTGTATATGATATTGAGAACTAATTGTCTTCTGGACCAGTGTCTTTGTCCAGTGATTGAGATTAGCTCGGTCTAAACGATCCATCTGAGTCGGTGTCTCCTCTCCCTTCACCTGAAGACGTTAGAAGAACCAGCTTCCGAAACGTCGTGATTTTGTTTATTTTTATATTTTATCCGGACGATGGACAAAGTCCAGAAGACAATTGGTTCTCAATATATGTCAGGTGTATTTTTGAATCACAAACAGAAATGGACAACTCAGAATCTGAAGACCAGAAAGTAAAGATTACGACAGATCATAGTGAGTGCTAGAGTCGAGAATTCAGGTCTTCAGGGATGTGATTCTGTGTCGTTGCGTGAGTGGAGCTTTACGCTTCGAAGACACGTATTGTCTTCACATTAAGCGGTCAAGCAGTGTTCTTGGACTGCCTAACCCTTGAAGATGAAGACATTACCTTTCGAAGCACTCATATAAAGACACGGCGTCACATACCGGAAGAGTTGAAGACTACAGTGAAGTAGGGTATGAGGATTTGTGTCTCACGAAAGTGGTGCAGAACTGAGTTCAATGTAACAGAATTATACAGACACTAAAATATAATAATTTGTAACATGACAGGAAGTGTACGTATAACGTACCATTGAGGCACGTTCGCGTAACCATTGTTGCCGTGGAAAAGCAATAAGTATTACATATTGTGAGTGTGTGTCTGTAGCCTTAGTTATCCAGCATGCAAAGCGCATACGCCATATTATATTGTCATTTGTGGTCTGTCTGGCTCTACCATATTTTTCCACATTATCTCATAAACGGTACGATTTTCGGGAAAAAGTTATTGAACATAAAATGTGTGTTTTGATTTCCTCTACAAATTTGTCTGAAAAAGTTCTCATCCTAAGAAGAATTCAGCGAGATATTACCATAAATGTACATAGGTCTTCGTGTAAAGTACCCGTTATTCTTCTCAGATTTTAATGAAACTTGAATTTTCTCTGCAGATTTTTGAAAAATACTGAAATATCAAATTTCATGAAAATCCGTGCAGTGGGAGCCGAGTTGTTCCATGCGGACGGACAGACAGACATGACGCTCTTAGTCGCTAGTCGCAATTTTGCGAGCGCGCCTAAAAGGAATGGACTTATTCCTTTGACTGACAAATCTCTGTTTAATTCCATCTCCAGTTCTGCTCACAAAATCTAGTGACGACTCGTAATAACGTATTTCATGAAGATTTTTTTTCAGTACTCTCAGACACAAAACTTGCTGACAGACGCATCTCGCTTTCCTGTGTCTCCGTGTCACCGACTCAAGGCAATCTATCCCTAACTGCATTGCACTGTTGCAGGACCTACCCCTACGATGTGGGAGAGGGCTCCAGTCTGTGTGACGAAGGACACAACACAACCGCCGAAGACCAAACTGCCGCCAAACCGAGTACCTTCAGATCCAAATTCTCTCAGGTCAGAGATCTTACATTCTTCTTATTCCTCCTGTTAGTCCTTAGGCCTTTCGACCTACCGTGCGTCTTTAAAGCTGGGTACAGATTGGCCGCACCGCACCTGTACTGCAACGTGGCAATGCAAGTGCACGCTCAGTTTGGACGTCTATTTATACTACTGCGCACCACTAGTGCACCTCCCACGAACCTGTCGTCGCGATCCATTCTCTGTCGGTTTTTCGACGATCACAAAGAGATTTTGCAAGTGCAGTGTGGACGTCTTGTGGTGTGTTTAAAAGTGCAGCGAACCTCCTTCAAGTAAGTCAGCTATGTGGGTGACGTAGACCACGTATCCTGCTTGGTTTTCGAAGTCCGTGGGAGTCATTCTTGTAAAATTTTTATACTGGCCACTGACGTGTTGGAACTGTAGATCCCGCAGAAGTTCTGCACCATGCCTACTGTTAAATAAATTCGTCCGCCACCATCTTCGACGATTTTTTTTGTTTCTTACAATTAGCCATTACTAGCAACGAACCACTGCACAATAATAATGCTAACGCTTCTTCGGAATCCATACTTGTAGTTGAGAAAGTGAATAAACACCGAGCAGAAGTGCACCGTGTTCGCGACGCCTTCACGGTTCGTTGGCGGTGCGCGGCGGGTTCGTAGTGTTTTGTTTTCCGCGCACCTGTACTGCAACGTTACAATACAGGTGCGGTGCGGCCAATCTGTACCCACCCTAAGATTCGATTAAGGAGTTACCTTCACGGGCACTTTTTAAATAATCAACGGGTTCTCCTATGAAAGATAATTTTAAAAAAACCTTTTTTATATTCCAGTACTGAAAACCACATATGATATGTATTAAAATAACTGGTTTTTGCGTCAAAATATTGTGCTATAATTACGATAATAAAATAAAGACCGGGATAGTTCAGTGTGTACAGTGACTCACTACAAGCTCGAAGGTCCAGGATTCCAAACCCGGTGGGGGGAAAGAGATTTTCTCTTCTCCAGACTGTTACCGTCTTTCTCCTCAATTTTGCCCGATGCTTTTTTCTTTTAAGCTCACAGAGAAAGAACTAGCTAGCGTTTCACATGCTCTATCTCATGGAATATTTTACGTGTAGGCTATCTCAGTCGGACTTACGTCTAGTCAGTTTTAGTAAGAACAAGTTTAACATTTAATATTATTTTATTCACTTTTTCTACACACTTATAACTTGGTTGACAGCAATCTCTTAACACAACGCACGCGGATACTTCCGTCTCTGCCGGCACACAAAACAATTCTCATCACCGAACATTATGGATCAGTTCGGCTCCCCTCCCACTCCTCTATATTATAAGAAGTTATGTCGGTAAAGGGGTGGAAGGGAGTAGGAAGAAGAAACGACCAGGTGTCCCGCGCCAGTTGGTGTTACGTAATTGACAAAGGCAGACCAGTTGTAGTGAGTTTTGATGTTTGTATTGTTGTAATAAAGAATAAATTTTAACCCATTGGAAAGAGCATTCACTTTGTTGAGTGTATACCAAAATCAGTAACGAACGGTTACGTACTCTCTCTCTCTCCAACTCACATCCAACTCGCCCTTTTAACCTACACTCAAGCCGGACAATTCCCAGCGGTAACAAGACTCGTCTAGGCCGTCCCTGGGGCCCTATCAGCCTCCTGCACTACAGATACCGGGACTCCTCGCCGGGGGTAAAGCGGCCGGGGCGAGATGTTGACCACCCACACACATCCAGCGCCAAGGTTAAGAATGAGCACAACTATACCTCTACTCCCCTCTGTGCCTGCATGGCATGTTACAGGGGAGACCTTTACTTTTACAGAGAAAATGATATTAATATATAAATAATTATATCAATGAAATTGTAAACACATGTCATAAGTTTGGTTAAAATGAATTTAACACTATCGGTAGTATTGTGGGTAGGTATTAAATTATATGGTGATTATATACGCATATCGGTGGTTTGTAACATGTGTTACAGTGTCTATAAACGACGATAATACGACTGGAGAGTTAGCACGTCGCACAAACTGATTACAAGTCACAGGCGTCACAACAAATGGATCGCACAGCGTAAAATATATGTACATATTTATACATCTATATACTTTAAGATAAAACACCAACAAATGCACAAATTATAATTTTATAATTAAAATTATAATTTGTGATTTTGTTGGTGTTTTATCTTAAATAATAAAATGCACGGTGAATTAAAACTTAAAATTGTGAATGCCAAACAGGCAGAATTAGTGCATCGATACAAGAACATCAAGACCAAATTACTAAAATCAAATGCGGCAATCTGGTTCAACAAAGTCTGCAGGTCTGAACAACTCACACCTTCCTATGTTGACATAAAAATAAGTGGAAACAACGAAAGGAGTCATAAAACCAATAACGCTGCAACCAAATACAGAATTAATACCGAACTCAAATTTCTGTATAAGAAGAAATCAACTTTAAACCAACAGTTATATAACACACACCTTGACTGCGCTAATTACTGGAAGGAGATGTGGTTCCTGATAGAAAGGTCAGAGCATCAACACCTTATAATTTGTGCATTTGTTGGTGTTTTATCTTAAATAATAAAATGCACGGTGAATTAAAACTTAAAAACATCTATATACGTTATGTGCGTGTGCGTGTGTGCGTGTGTCTTTTAGGTTTATACCGAAGAGCCAACTTTAGAAATCGGTTACTCTCATTTCCGTTTCTACACATTATTCTTCGTATGGAGTCTTCTCTTCCATTTGTTACAACACACAATTATTTCCCACCACACACACACACACATATATTATATATATATATATTATATATATATACGTATATATTATACGCTCTCAAATCTGTTTCGTCTTTTCACACCTCTCACCATTTCATTTCAGCTGATTGTTTTACTAAAATTTTTGTTCTTAATTTAATTTCCACATAGGACAGCATATTCTACCATAATTTCTAAAATTTCAAATTTCTTTTACCTCTGCTTCTCCTGTTAAAGTTAAGTTTATCGCTCTTACACGCACGTTACATTATACTCTTGCCTTTTGCAACATTCTCAGCTACATAAGCAATTCCACACCCATAGCATTTAGTGGGCCGTTGACTCAACTTCAGTGGTACTGTTTACATACATGGCTAGTAATACATGTCAGCGAACAGCTTTTGTATCTCTTGCTTATCTCTACGCATATCCTGTTGTCATTAAGTGACGATGAAACGCCAGACACAATAGCCAACAGTAGTAACAACTGTACAAGGGCCGGTCCCGCTCTACCTTGTAAAATAATGTTTTGCAGCTGCTCGCCAACGTGGCCACCCAACTACTGGTCTTGGACCTCTGCATGTCTTTCGGCTTCACCACCATTGTGATAGCGGCGCTGATGGATGACGGAGATGTGGAGGGGAGTGACGGGCTGAGGATCAACAGTTATGAAGCATCATGGCTAGGTAATGCTGTCATGAAGTGGAGAGAAAGCAGGGGTGTCGATCAAGTCATGATGAGTCACGGTGTAGTAACAATGTCACTGAATGGGGGAAAGAGGGGTGTTGATCAACAGTCACGGTGTAGTAACAATGTCACTGAATGGGGGGTAAGAAGGGGTGTTGATCAACAGTCACGGTATAGTAACAATGTCACTGAATGGGGGGTAAGAAGGGGTGTTGATCAACAGTCACGGTGTAGTAACAATGTCACTGAATGGGGGGTAAGAAGGGGTGTTGATCAACAGTCACGGTGTAGTAACAATGTCACTGAATAAGGGATAAGAAGGGGTGTTGATCAACAGTCACGGTGTAGTAACAATGTCACTGAATGGGGGGTAAGAAGGGGTGTTGATCAACAGTCACGGTGTAGTAACAATGTCACTGAATGGGGGGTAAGAAGGGGTGTTGATCAACAGTCACGGTGTAGTAACAATGTCACTGAATAAGGGATAAGAAGGGGTGTTGATCAACAGTCACGGTGTAGTAACAATGTCACTGAATGGGGGGTAAGAAGGGGTGTTGATCAACAGTCACGGTGTAGTAACAATGTCACTGAATGGGGGGTAAGAAGGGGTGTTGATTAACAGTCATGTTTGTAGTAACAATGTCACTGAATGGGGGGTAAGAAGGGGTGTTGATCAACAGTCATGATGAGTCACGGTGTGGTAACAATGTCACTGACTGGGGGGTAAGAAGGGGTGATGATCAACATTCTTGATGAGTCAAGTTGTGGTAATAATGTCACTGACTGGGGGTAAGAAGGGGTGTTGATCAACATTCATGATGAGTCACGGTGTGGTAACAATGTCACTGACTGGGGGGTAAAAGGGGTGTTGATCAACATTAATGATGAGTCACGGTGTGGTAACAATATCACTGACCGGGGGGTAAGAAGGGGTGTTGATCAACAGTCATGATGAGTCACGGTGTGGTAACAATGTCAATGAATGGGGGAAAGAGGGGTGTTGAGCAACAGTCACGATGAGTCACGGCGTAGTAACAATGTCACTGAATGGGGGGGTAACAAGGGGTGTTGATCAACAGTCATGATGAGTCACGGTGTGGTAACAATATCACTGTCTGGGGGGTAAGAAGGGGTGTTGATCAACAGTCATGATGAGTCACGGTGTGGTAACAATGTCACTGACTGGGTGTAAGAAGGGGTGTTGATCAACAGTCATGATGAGTCACGGTGTAGTAACAATGTCACTGAATGGGGTAAGAAGGGGTGTTGATCAACATTCATGATGAGTCACGGTGTGGTAACAATGTCACTGAGTGTGGGGTAAGAAGGGGTGTTGATCAAGTCATGATGAGTCACGGTGTGGTAACAATGTCACTGACTGGGGGTAAGAAGGGGTGTTGATCAACATTCATGATGAGTCACGGTGTGGTAATAATGTCACTGACTGGGGGTAAGAAGGGGTGTTGATCAACAGTCATGAGTCACGGTGTGGTAACAATGTCACTGAGTGTGGGGTAAGAAGGGGTGTTGATCAAGTCATGATGAGTCACGGTGTGGTAACAATGTCACTGACTGGGGGGCAAGAAGGGGTGTTGGTCAACGGTCATGATGAGTCACGGTGTAGTAACAATGTCAAGGACTGCAGGGGAAAGAAGGGGTGTTGATCAACATTCATGATGAGTCACGGTGTGGTAACAATGTCACTGACTGTGGGGTAAGAAGGGGTGTTGATCAACAGTCATGAGTCACGGTGTGGTAACAATGTCACTGTGTGTGGGGTAAGAAGGGGTGTTGATCAAGTTATGATGAGTCGCGGTGTGGTAACAATGTCACTGACTGGGGGTAAGGGTTGTTGATAAACATTCATGATGAGTCACGGTGTGGTAACAATGTCACTGACTGGGGGGTAAGAAGGGGTGTTGATCAACAGTCATGAGTCGCGGTGTGGTAACAATGTCACTGAATGGGGGAAAGAGTGGTGTTGATCATCAGTCACGATTAGTCACGGTATAGTAACAATTTTACTGAATGGGGGTAAGATGGGGTGTTGATCAACAGTCATGATGAATCACGGTGTGGTAACAATGTCAATGAATGGGGGAAAGAGGGGTGTTGATCAACAGTCACGATTAGTCACGGTTTAGTAACAATGTCACTGACTGGGTGGTAAGAAGGGGTGTTGATCAACATTCATGATGAGTCACGGTGTGGTAACAATGTCACTGAATGGGGGAAAGAGGGTGTTGATCAACAGTCACGATGAGTCACGGTGTAGTAACAATGTCACTGAATGGGGGTAAGAAGGGGTGTTGATCAACATTCATGATGAGTCGCGGTGTGGTAACAATGTCACTGACTGGGGGTAAGAAGGGTTGTTGATAAACATTCATGATGAGTCACGGTGTGGTAACAATGTCACTGACTGGGGGGTAAGAAGGGGTGTTGATCAACAGTCATGAGTCGCGGTGTGGTAACAATGTCACTGAGTGTGGGGTAAGAAGGGGTGTTGATCAAGTCATGATGAGTCACGGTGTGGTAACAATGTTACTGACGGGGGGGTAAGAAGGGGTGTTGATCAACAGTCATGATGCGTTAAGGTGTAGTAACAATATCACTGAATGGGGGAAAGAGGGGTGTCGATCAACAGTGACGATGAGTCACGGTGTGGTAACAATGTCACTAACTGTGGGGAAAGAAGGGGTGTTGATCAACATTCATGATGAGTTACGGGTAGTAACAATGTCACTGAGTGGGGGAGAGAGGGGTGTTGATCATCAGTCACGATTAGTCACGGTATAGTAACAATTTTACTGAATGGGGGTAAGATGGGGTGTTGATCAACAGTCATGTTGAATCACGGTGTGGTAACAATGTCACTGAATGGGGGAAAGAGGGGTGTTGATCAACAGTCACGATTAGTCACGGTTTAGTAACAATGTCACTGACTGGGTGGTAAGAAGGGGTGTTGATCAACATTCATGATGAGTCACGGTGTGGTAACAATGTCACTGAATGGGGGAAAGAGGGTGTTGATCAACAGTCACGATGAGTCACGGTGTAGTAACAATGTCACTGAATGGGGGTAAGAAGGGGTGTTGATCAACAGTGATGATGAGTCACGGTGTGGTAACAATGTCACTGAATGGGGGAAAGAGGGGTGTTGATCAACAGTCACGATTAGTAACGGTTTAGTAACAATGTCACTGAATGGGGGTAAGAAGGGGTGTTGATCAACAGTCACGATTAGTCACGGTGTAGTAACAATGTCACTGACTGGTTGGTAAGAAGGGGTGTTGATCAACATTAATGATGAGTCACGGTCTGGTAACAATGTCACGGACTACAGGGGAAAGAAGGGGTGTCCAGTAGCATGCATGATTTGCCAAGGCTTGGTGACAACATAAAAAGTGGAAAAGTGAATTTTCTCAGCCAATATTAGCTTAACATTTCATATGTCAAATCCCACCCTTTAATCCGTACAGTTTCTTGTCCAGATACCTCCCAAAATTTTTATTGTGCAATATATTCGAGAACAATAAATCTAATAGGCTTTTTACTAGAAGCTTCCACGAAATCTGTCGTCATATTAAAATTAAAATTTTGAGCGTGTAAAAGAGCGTAAATTAATAGAATATAACTGCAATTTTTTTTGTAATAGTAGATCTACTTGTAGCTGTGAGGTGTCTATATAATGAATGAAAATTGACTGTGGGTGTTTCAGAATTAAGTTCTGAGGGAGACATTTCGAATTCTGGAACAGGAAGTAACTGAATGAAGGGAAAACGTTAGCCTATGTTTGATGTAGTATAACATTCGTATAAAACGTATAGCAGTCCCATTACAGGCCTGGACAGGCCCTTAGGGTCCCAGGAGGTTGAGGCTGTCTGATGTCTATACAATCGGCACATAAAGGTGGTAAGTTTGTCAGCCCTACGCACCGGCCGCCTTTACCCCCTTAAATATTTTTAGTATAACATTCATTTAGAGATCAGAATGAGAAGAAAACATGATTGAGCTCAAAACAAAAGTTCTGAAATTACGGTATATCATACCAGCATTCTCTCAAGCAGCCCAGCAACCTAACAAGGGCTTATTACTTATGAAACAAATGACATTTAGAACGAAATTTTCGTCCTAAATTCCTTCCATTATTCTCTCCTTTTCTCTCTCCTTTGGCTTACTTGTATCACTTCAGATTCCAATCTCATGTACCTGCTTTTTACCACTGTTCCAGGTAGCATCGCTTACCTTTGCCAGCCATTTGGCAGCGTAATGTCTGGAGTGATTGTCGAATTTTTCGGCCGCAAGTGGTCCATGATAATAGTGAACGCGCCCTTCTTGTTGGGCTGGATCCTCTACAGTGTTTCCAACACCCTGACGATGTTGTACGTCACAAATGTGATCCTAGGGATAGGGATCGGCTTCATGGAAGCGCCGATAATGACGTACATAGCAGAGAGCAGCCAGCCCGACCTCAGAGCTATCCTTACATCGCTTCCAGGTGTGGGTCTCTATTGGTGTCTTCAGTGTATATACTGCCATAATTGTTTAAAAAAACAAAAGTGATTACACTTATATTAGCAGAAGTATAAGACGTCTAGCCGATCCCAGTGGCCGCGCGGTCTAAGGCGTGGGTCGATGGCCGCTCGCTTGTTGGGATTGCGGGTTCGAATCCCGCCGGCGGCATGAATGTCTGTTTCTTGTGAGTGTTGTGTGTTGTGAGGTAGAGGTCTCTGCGACGAGCTGGTCCCTCGTACAGATGAGTCCTACCGAGTGTGGTGTGTCTAAAAAGTGTGATCGCGAAGCCTCTAAAAATGAGGCGGCCTAGGCTTCCTAGGGGCTGTCGAGCCATTGAAACAAAAGGTATACCGGGCTCCGTTGATAGAACGCAGTCAAAAAATTACAGCGCGGTCTGTAAAACAACTTTCTTGAAATTATACACGAATTTAAATATTAGAGAGAATAACAGTGAAGGTACCGGCAGTGCTACCCTCTTTGGATATTTCCTAACTTGTTACGCAGTATAGGTTGTTTATTGACTGGGTGGGCGCGGCTACCAGTGTCTCCCCATCACCCGCCAGTCCATATTGCACTAAACAATGTGAACTGGCGGGTGAGCGGGGACACTCATAGCCATGCCCTCCTTTCAAAACCGATGCACCCATCGATCAAAGATCTCTACAAATACGGATAAAATTCCCTGTAATTTTCTTATCCAAGCAAACTCAAATTTACCCCCTTGCTTTGCAGGGATAATGGTGCAGATGAGTTTCTTTGTGGTGTATCTTATGGGAAATTTGACTACTTGGAGAATCGCGGCAGGCATCAGCGCCTCCCTGCCCGTCATCACGGCCCTATACGTCACGCAGGTAGGGAAATACTGCGACGGGAGCGTGAAGAGAATGTACCGTACTCCACCTGACTCCACAGAGCAGAGTTCTTCCTAAGTCCTTGACAGTTCCTAAGATATTCAAATAATTCCCGGCATTCTGTGGAATCTGAAATTTCATTTTATTATTATTATTATTATTATTATTATTATTTTTATTATTATTATTATTATTATTATTATTATTATTATTATTATTACTTACTGCAATTGGGTTTTCACCCGGTGGCAGTAGTCCTTACACTAGTACACACAATACAAATGTTTTCACCCGGTGGCAGTAGTCCTTACACTAGTACACACAATACAAATGTTTTCACCCGGTGGCAGCAGTCCTTACACTAGTACACACAATACAAATGTTTTCACCCGGTGTCAGTAGTCCTTACACTAGTACACACAATACAAATGGACATATAAATATACATAAAAATAACAATACAAAACAAACTATACACAATTACAAAACAAAATACATACAGTAAATACAAGTACACACATTAGAACACCGTACAAACATTACAAAAACATCCACACCTTACAAAAGCATCCACTCCTTACAAAAGCATCCACACCTTACAAAAACATCCACACCTTACAAATACATCCACACCTTACAAAAACACCCATACACATACAAAACAAAATACATACAGTAAATACAAGTACACATATTAGAACTCCGTTCACACCTTACAAAAACACCCATACACATACAAAACAAAATACATACAGTAAATACAAGTACACATATTAGAACACCGTACACATCTTACAAAAACACCCATACACATACAAAACGAAATACATACAGTAAATACAAGTACACACATTAGAACACCGTACACACGTTACAAAAACATCCACACCTTACAAAAGCATCCACTCCTTACAAAAGCATCCATACCTTACAAAAACATCCACACCTTACAAATACATCCACACCTTACAAAAACACCCATACACATACAAAACAAAATACATACAGTAAATACTAGTACACATATTAGAAAACCGTACACACCTTACAAAAACACCCATACACATACAAAACAAAATACATACAGTAAACAAATTACATACAGTAAACAAAATACATACAGTAAATAAAAGTACACATATTAGAACACCGTACACACATTACAAAAACATCCCCACCTTACAAAGCATCCACACCTTACAAAAGCATCCACACCTTACAAAAACACCCATACACAATACAGAAAAAAGAAAGAAAAAAAAACACATTACAAAAAAAACACCCACACATTAATTAATTTCAGTGCGTTAGAATATTCTCAGTATAAAGTCAGATCAAAGTACATGATAATTATATCCCCCAAGAACTTAATTCACTTCACTTCACTTCGAAACCAAAGCACTTCACTTCACATCACTTCACACCCCTTCAATTCACATCCCTTATTTTTATTTAATCTCCCCTTAAAAATCCTTAGCTTGTAATGACTTTCTTGACCCTTTTTTTAAAAGTGCTTAATTTACAGGGGAAAGTCGCTAGTACGCTTGGAGGTAATTGGTTCCAGCTTTTTATGGTCCTATTTACAAAGGAATATTTACCTACATCTGTTCTTTGTTTCCTAATTCTAATTTTCCGACTATGATCGTCCCTACCCAGGTAGCATGGTTCTAGCAGTCTATCCCCTATTGTTTTCCAACCCCGTCCCCCGGTGTATGCTTTGAAAAGGGCGCATATTCGGGCTATCGCTCTACGCTGTGTCAATGTTTCCCAACCCAATTCATTTGTATTATTTGCAAATTTTGCCACTCTCTTTTGCAAGCGATTCAAAGCGCTTACCTGACCTTCTCTGTATGGGTCCCAACACACCGCTCCATACTCAAGTATCGGTCTCACTAGTGCCGTATAAGCTAAACTTTTCGTATTATTATTTGCCCTTTTGAGTATACGCATTACGAAATGAAGAGCCCTCCATGATTTTCTTAGTGTATAATTTACACGATCTGCCCAGCTTAGGTCGCTGCGTATAATTATTCCTAAATACTTAAAGTTATTTGCCTCTGGAATTAGTTGATCCCCAATACCATACCTCAGTTTACTTTTCACCCTAGCTCTATTGAAGCTTACTGCTTTACTCTTACCTGGATTTATCCTCATTTCATTTTCAACCGCCCATTCCCCTAATCTATTTAAGTCTGTCTGCAAATTTTCAATGTCATTACTATCGATTATCCTCCTGTATATTATACAATCATCAGCGAAAAGCCGTATATTTGACTCAATGTTTTTCCAAATATCATTAACATAAGCGAGGAACAGCAACGGACCTAACATGATATAACATGTTCACAAAATTCCGTCACTTACCTTTATTCTGAGCCAGACAAATCCAGTCCAAGCATTGCCATCCTAAACATCAATTTTAATATTATCTCCACATCTACGCCTAGATTTTTTCTATGATCTGTTTTCTTCATGTCTCTCCCTCAAACACCCTGTATATATGTCTCAAAGAAATGTATTATACTCATTAAAATCTCGCACGGACAATCGTGTCAAGTGGTTTATATCAACAAAGATTTTAGCGGCTGGTTGCTTCTCCATCGCCACTGTCCTGAACAGAACCCTGATGGAGATTTGGTTAAATATTGTCGCCGTAAAAGCATCGAGACAAGTGTAACGTATTATCACAGTAATGACTACAAACACTTATTGCGATAAAGTTACTGCACATTACACGTGCATGTTTACGAGTATAAGTAGTTTAACATTACGTTACTGTAAGCTATACTGATAACGTCTCACACGATATATTGCATTTGCAGTAACACGACTATAACTGTTACATGATACCTCCCAAAACTGTGCAGTAAAATATGGTTCATTCGCTAACGTTTAAAATAACACGTAAACATGAACTTCAGTAAAAGACTGAAGCCCTTAAACAATTCATTCATTCATTCATTTATTCATTCTGCAGTCTGTCTTACGACAGGTCCGTAGCCTCTTCCAAAGCGAATTCTCCACAGGAAGCGATCTAGTGCTTCCTCTTTCAATTTCCAGTATCTTCCCTTTTCCTTAAGGTCATCCAGTAGCTGCTTACGCCTTCTTCCTCGTCTTCCCGTCATTTCTATCCTTCTAACTTTCCTTCAATTACGTGTTTTAGAAGCCAGTTTCTACGCAAGATGTGACCAATCCAGTTAGCCTTTCTTCTTTTTATTGTATGTAGTTCAATAAAATATTCTCTGGCTAGCACCTGCTTCAGGTCGTTGAATGGCGAGGAAACCAAAGTTTCGAGGACCATCTCTGTCCTCTTTATCAGGGAAATGATGCGGCTGCTAGCCCGAGAATATATTATTGAATTCAGTCGCAGTGCAAGCTTCAAATTATAAGTCGATAATTGTGTATTGCCTTTCTGAAGCAGTAATATGTTTTGTACAACTGTCGTGAAACTAAATTTGTCATTTCACATTTCGTGTTATATTCTCGTTTACTAATCAAGACTCGACAGTCCAGTAACCTGTAAGTTACGACAAAGTGAGATAACACTGCTCCTGCTGCTAAACACACCATACAAAACTTGGAGGTAAATCTCCACACATATTTTAGGACAAACTGACACACATATCGAAAGTGTAAAAAGTCTGACTGACATTCGGGAGACACTGGTTTCGATCTAAAACATTTCCTCTCCTCTGTGTCAGATCTTCTTTCGTGCTGTTTTAGTAATGTCCAGCTTTCACACCTGTCGCTACCTTACACAAACGTAGGTGTGATGGTCAGAATACGAAAGAAGAAAACTATACACAGTGCATAGCTTAAGTAATTAACTTCTCGCTTTTGCAGACTCCATTAGATGGCAGAGGAAATCTGCCTCGGTGTAGCGTATTGTGAATCGTTATTTAAGGACTAATTTTTATTAAACATTCTAATAGAATATTAATCAATACGGGAATCGAAAAAAACTTTATTACTGAGATTATTATTATATTATTATTATTAGTATTATTTAATTAAGTGTACAAATTAATAGGAAGAAAAATTTTGAAAGACTGGACATGCAGCACGCATACCAAAATGAAAAAGTATGTCCTATACCAATTTTATAGACAACCTCAAGTGATTTATTTTGGCTTAAGACAAGTGAAGTGATATGAACACTGAGGGAAGTACTTAAAGAAGATACTAGTATTTTGTACTCTTACCAAGATTTGTTAAGGTCTAAAACGTTTAAAGCTACAGGTATGTCTAAAGCTACAGGTATGTCTAAAGCTACAGGTATGTCTAAAGCTACAGGCATATCTAAGCTACAGGTATGTCTAAAGCTACAGGTATGTCTAAAGCTACAAGTATGTCTAAAGCTGCAGGTATATCTAAAGCTACAGGTATGTCTAAAGCTACAGGTATGTCTAAAGCTACAAGTATGTCTAAGCTACAGGTATATATAAAGCTACAGGTATGTCTAAAGCTACAGGTATGTCTAAGCTACAGGTATATCTAAAGCTACAAGTATGTCTAAAGCTACAGGTATGTCTAAAGCTACAGGTATGTCTAAAGCTACAAGTATATCTAAAGCTACAGGTATGTCTAAAGCTACAAGTATGTCTAAAGCTACAGGTATGTCTAAAGCTACAGGTATGTCTAAAGCTACAAGTATATCTAAAGCTACAGGTATGTCTAAAGCTACAAGTATGTCTAAAGCTACAGGTATGTCTAAAGCTACAGGTATGTCTAAAGCTACAGGTATGTCTAAAGCTACAGGTATGTCTAAAGCTACAGGTATGTCTAAAGCTACAAGTATATCTAAAGCTACAGGTATGTCTAAAGCTACAGGTATGTCTAAAGCTACAAGTATGTCTAAAGCTACAGGTATGTCTAAAGCTACAGGTATGTCTAAAGCTACAAGTATGTCTAAAGCTACAGGTATGTCTAAAGCTACAGGTATGTCTAAAGCTACAAGTATGTCTAAAGCTACATGTATGTCTAAAGCTACAGGTATGTCTAAAGCTACAGGTATGTCTAAAGCTACAGGTATAATCTAAAAGCTACAAGTATGTCTAAAGCCGAAACAACAATAAATATATAAAAAAGGAACACCCACATACCCTGTAACAAAATATATCATTCAGTTAACAGTAGAAGGCCTGGAATAAATTTATGTTATTTTTGTATTCTAATCTTAGACAGTCTGTGACAGTAACAGCCTGCACAGTGTCAACTGAAATGAAGGTTATTTTAATTATGTCATTTAACGACACTATCGATTGTGGCGTTGGTAATGGATGAAAGAATAAATGACTGGCAAGAATTGGTGGAATATTACGGACAGGAGAAAAGATAAACACTGAAAATACAGTCCTGGCGACATTTTGCACACCACAAATTTGTATGAAAAGGACTGGGATCGAACCCGGGCCTCCGCGGTGACAGGCCAGCAAATAACCTTCTGAGCCATGGCACGGCCAAAGGAAAATAATGTTTATGACTTTGACAGATGTGAAAGGAAAAGTTTGTGTCCTAATTTAAAGTAATCGTCCTGAAATTTGCGTGAAAACACTGAGCCAAACCACGAAACACTTTAACCACAGCCGATGTCCCAACCGTGATGATAACCGGCCCCTTCCAGCAACAAAAGTCTCAAGCATTTCAACTTGAGCAGACTTTGCCCAGTGAATCCATGTCACAGGTGCCTGAAACGCCAATATGGCTGCTGTCCCGTGGCCGAACAGAAGAAGCAGAGCGCGCCCTATGCTGGCTGCGAGGTTGGGTGACACCGGAGGTCGTTAAGGAAGAGTTCAACGATTTGATGAAGTACAACACAACCAACGGGGAGAAATCCGTCATGACTCCAATGATTCAGTACACCACTGTGGTAAGTGGCCCTTTCAACCTCCCAGCACTACATGCTACGACGCATGCCTTTCCAGTCTTGTTTATACTGTGTCGTATTACCACTGCTCTTAGTACGTATATTTGAGAAAAAAACATTTAATTTAATTTGACACACTATACTTGTGATTATCCTTTGAAGTATTACAATAAGACAGCATTTGTTGTTACGTGTTAAAGTAAAAAATATTTTTACACGGTGATTGGAAAGTAAGTACGTGATGTCTGAATGGCTGTATCTCACAAACAAAAGGCTGGGTAATTTCGTATCGCTCATTATAAACATTGGGATATTTATAATATGAATTATATAAATTACGAAGAACTGAAAGCCACGAAATATAGAACACGCCAAATTATGCGCTACCTGTTTTAGAGTGGCTAAACAACTATTTCCCCTTTTCCGTGGATTGGGCGTGGAGGACAAACAGAATAGTCTCCGCAAAGTCCCGATCTTAATCCACGTAATTTATATTTTGTGGGGTTGGACCAAAGACGAGGTTCGCCGATCAAAACCAAGAAACTGGATAAACTGGAACTCCAGATACATTCGCTGCTGTTCGTCTTGATCTTTTAAGGAAAAGTTACGACTTTGTATCTTCTATGTTGCACTAAATATTGTACGTGGGCTTCAGAATGGTGTAAGAATTGTAGAAATTATAACATTCCCTTTAAGAGATACAGCCAACCAATTCTTACATTTACTTTCCTATTACCTTTTAGGTACCTGACACCAAAACCCAACCATATATAGCATTTTATATTAAAGATGACCCACTTACTTTTGCTTCCGCCATTCTTTCCATGGACGAATCATGACTTCAGTCCGGAAACCAAGAAGACCAAGGAGATAAAGAAACTTGCGTCATCGACGAGCTCAATGGCAGTGCAACCAACAGGGAAACACAGAAGACTCGAACCCAACGCCCAGCACATCTCCGTAAGTAACTGTAACCATACAAGATTCACAGGTCTATACATTACATAGGATTTTTTTTTGTTTCACCGATAAAACGTCTGCCAACGCTCTGCCAGCGTTGCGCCGTACGCCGCATGTCGAGGAGGTTCAACAGTCGATGACGGGAGCTACACAAACGATCGCAGTGATAATAACCTTTAGAAAGCGTAATAAACATTCACTAGTACGTGGGGCTGGCGCTTATCGGTCAAGCAGAAAAGAACCACCCTGTATAATCTTTACTAGACTTCGAAATATTGCATGTGCTCTGGTGTTGTGGTACAGGATTGGGTTCCAGTGACAGGTTATTGTGAAAAAGGTAAGCAACTATCGGGTTCTGCAAAAGACGAGAGATTTTTTGACTAAATGACAGACTATAGTCTTCACATGAAGGATTCAGCATAATGCAGTCGTTAGTTCATTATTAAAGCTGGGTGAATTGTCTAGGTAGGACGGTGGAATCGAATGATTTTTATCTTAAGGAGTGAAGGTAAAGCTATCGCTGACCAAACCATTAAAGCCCACAAGGGGGAGCAGAAGTACAGCTCCACTCATTCTTAACCTCGGTAATAGATGGAGATGATCAGCTTTATGCTCCCGTCGCTGTACTCCCGGGAAAGAACCCGGAGCCGGTCTGGAGGTTTTGGAGAAAAATCTTGCCCCTGCCGAGATTTCAACCCCGGATCATACAGACTGTAGCCCAGTCACTATACTGACTGAGCTATCCCTGCTATTATCTTATTAAATATAACCATTAATATTGGCTAATAAAGACGGAATCACAGAGTCAAGTAAGGCAGAAATACCAAATAAACTTGCAAGTTTTCATATCGATTGTTAATCAAATGGTCCCCTTTTGGGTTTCTGTATTGTGTGGCGGATTAATGTTTCGACGTTTCGGAGGAACACACTTCATCTCCAGGGTGACTTAATTTGGTTTACATGGCGGCTGAAGCGACATGGAGGAAGAACGTTTAAGAATGTTTGGACAGTCACAGCTACGAAAGCAGAAAGAGGAAACTGGAGTGTCCTGAGGTAATCGTATGAGGTATAGGCCCTATGTGAAACTCCGACAACAGGGATCACCGCTCAATGCATTAGGCGTTTTTATGAAGCAAAAAAATTTCATGTGGAGATCAAGGTTGGGAGGCGTGGACTGGATTGATCTGGCTCAAGACTGGTGGCGGGCTGTTGTGAGCACGGTGATGAACTTTGGTATACGATACGATTCAGGGAACTTCATCAGCAGCTGAGGAACTGTTAGCTTCTCAAGAAGGACTCCGCTTCACGGAGTTAGTAAGTTAGTTAGTTAATCCCTTTAGGGATTTTGTGTTCCTACTTCGTTGAAGTTCAATGTAAAACTCTTCTGTGTTTTGCTTCTTCCTTCTACTGGGGCATGTACTACAACTACTGCAAAATTTCGGTTCAGTAAATTTCACGCTGTGCTCACCGTACATTTTGATAACACTCAACAATTAAACCAACAGATACACTTTATTTCTTAAGTATGTCCAATAACCCTACATATGTTTCGGCTGCAATAGAGCCATCATCAGAGGTTCAAGGTCACGTTCACTTCAACATTCACTAATCCATTTGGTATCACCACTTACACACCACAATGTGTGTCACTGTTTTGAGTGTTATCAACTGTTAACAGAAACTTGACATACATTGTGGTGTGTAAGTGGTGATACCAAATGTATTAGTGAACGTTGAAGTGAACGTGACCTTGAACCCCTGATGATGGCTCTATTGCAGCCGAAACATATGTAGGGTTAGTGGACATATTTAAGAAATAAAGTACATTTGTTGGTGTAATTGTTAAGTATTAGGTTCAGTAGTTTTAACTTGGTTCAAATAACTCTGTTCGAAATCCACTGCAGTCTTATACCTTTTGTTTCCAGTTTTTCCTAATTAAATTCGCTACTCCAGATGGCGCCCATTGGTTGTTTGGTACTCCACAGTATATAATTACATTTTCTTCCAATGGCGCAACAGCCCCCAGTGGATCAGGGCCTCCTCATTGTCGAGGCTTCACGATCACACCTTTTAGACACACCACACTCAGTAGGACTACTCTGGACGAGTGATCAGCCCGACGCACAGACCTCTACTTCACAACACAAAACACTCACAAGAGACAGACATCCATGCTATCGGCGGGATTCGAACCCACAATCCCAGCAAGCGAACGGCCGCAGACCCACGCCTTAGACCGCGCGGCCACTGGAATCGGCAAATCATTACATATTTACGTAAATCTTCTGATCCTTTGTATTTCTTTTTTGTTTCTGTGATAAAGGCCATGTCAATTTTCCTTTTCTGCAGTTCTGTTTGCAATTCCTCTTACGTTCCAAGTGGCTATTGTCAGTTCCCTAAATCTAAATGACTAAATGACTAGACTTGTTTCCATTGTGAATGTCGGTCCGTGTCTTATTTTTGAGGGTTTCCTGAGCAGTTTAAGATTTCCCCTTGACAGGTTACTGGCCTTTCGCAGGGTAAGTCTATTGGTAGGGCTGCCACATTGATGACTCTAGACCGGCATGCTTTTCTGTTTCGGTTTGCCCAGTTTCAAGTCGCTGGACATTCGTCTGCACCCTCCCGTCTGTAAGTTGCATTGCCCAAGGTCCACGCGGCTTTAGCCTTCGTGGACGTGTGAGTAGGATTTGTCGACAGAGCTACAGATGTTGGCAAAGTTAGTTTTCTCAGGATTTATGGGTTTTACATATCAGCATGTAAATAACCCCCTAAGATTATATCGGCATTCGAAACCCAATTACATATTACATGTATTAAAACTACAAATACCGATGGAATATGAGGCTGATTGGCCTCCATAAATGGTCTGTAAACGGTGGCGAAGGGTAAAATTCCTTTCTTCGATGGATCTAAAATGGTATCTCTGATTTTCTGATAGAAATGATGACGAGTCGTCGCACTGCAGCTTTGACAGGTGGAAGGAACTGCTGCGCCCACCAACGCGGCGCCCCTGATGTTGGTGGTACCGTATTTTATTATACAACAGTTCTCAGGCATGGCAAGCATCCGGCCCTTCATGGTACACGTGTTCAGAGAGCTGGGGCTGCAGGATGCTGCGGAGTGGACCACGGTAAGCGGACAATCCTCTGACTCTGACTGACAGACTCCACGAAACAACAGTCCATGTAAAGTTATCATTCCCTCAGGTAAAAGGTAAATCAATCCCATTACAGCCTGGACAGGCCCTTAGGGTTCCTGGAGGTTGAGGATCCCAGATTTCTAGACAATCGGCTCATGAAGGTGTAAGTTTATCAGCCCTAGCATCGGCCGCCTTTTACCCCCAAGGAAATATTCCTGGTACTCATTTCTGTTAGAGGCTAAGTCGACCCCAGGATCATACTGCGACCGAAAGGATTATATCAATGAAAAATTCCAATGACACCATCGGGAATCGAACCCGCGACCTTCCTTCCCCGTATTTTATAGAACCCGAAGGTTCATTACCGTGTTCACAAGATCCCCCGCCAATACTCCTATTATAACTAGACGAATACAGTCCACGCCCTCCTATTAATTTGAGATCCACTTTAATAATATCCTCCCAGCTAGGTCTAGGTCTTCAAAACATCCTCGCACTAGGACCCTACACTGAGCTCTTCTAACAACAAATCACTCCAGATGACTTCACGCACAGCGACACCAATCAAATGCAAATTCTCAAACCTCCGTCAAAAACATTCAGAAATAAAAATCCTATTAACTTCCAAGCTACACCGCACGAAATGTGGCACCTCTTTCCTTTAACTACTGTGCAAATCGTACCGTTTGTCTGTATTACCTTGCGCCCCTAGCTCTCCTTAGCTGCCTATATATTTATGTGTCAATCAACCGAACAACTATCTAAAGCATTCCGACAAATGTACACTTTATTATCTTCTATTTAATACATATTTATGTTAATAAATAGTCAACACGTTTCGACCTGTATCAATTCATCTTCAGGACTCACTCTCATTATACCAGCTATATGGTACTCATTAAAATCGATAAAATAGATAAAATGTCGTCAACTACGCTGAGGATGTGGTCACTGTATCTGATGTTACGTGCTTACTATTTGTTTGTGGATGTGTACACCATCCACAAAAAATTGTGTTCTATCTGGCTACGGCTGTGCACAAATTTGACTTCATGCCTGTTATGAACTGAGAACTTTACAAATGGCGACCAGTGGGAAGTGACAGGTGCAGTGATAGAAACTTGCGTGCTTTAAAAGTCCTGCAAGTTTTCTCGGCAAGGTTAGCCACTAAATAAGGCACCGTATCAACGCTGTCAAGGCCAAAACTCTTCTCGCCAGTCGAGAACTCTACCACTCTTATGCATAGTGAGTGCAGTTTGTGCTGATCCATAACTTCTTTCGCAGGTTGGATCTGCAGTAATCGGCGTTATCGGCGCTGTGTTCCTGGTTTCGACGGTCAGCTGGCTGGGGAAGAGACTCCTGTCCCTGATTTCCTTTGCAGGAAATGGAGCCTGCTGCCTGCTCCTAGGGATCTACAGTTATGTGGTACTGAGGCCCGGTGGAGCACACCAGTACGAGGCCACGTGGTTGCCGCTCTGTCTCGTCATTTGCCTGTCCTTCTGCAGCAGCGTCACTTTCGAAGTGCCCTGGATGATGCTTAGCGAGGTCTTCCCCTTCAGGTATAACCAAGTGCCCTGGATGATGCTTAGCGAGGTCTTCCCCTTCAGGTATAACCAAGTGCCCTGGATGATGCTTAACGAGGTCTTCCCCTTCAGGTATAACCAAGTGCCCTGGATGATGCTTAGTGAGGTCTTCCCCTTCAGGTATAACCAAGTGTCCTGGATGATGCTTAGCGAGGTCTTCCGCTTCAGGTATAACCAAGTGTCCTGGATGATGCTTAGTGAGGTCTTCCCCTTCAGGTATAAAGAAGTGCCCTGGATGATGCTTAGTGAGGTCTTCCCTTCAGGTATAACCAAGGGTCCTGGATGATGCTTAGCGAGGTCTTCCCCTTCAGGTATAACCAACTGCCCTGGATGATGCTTAGCGAGGTCTTCCCCTTCAGGTATAACCAAGTGCCCTGGATGATGCTTAGCGAGGTTTTCCCCTTCAGGTATAACCAATGCCCTGGATGATGCTTAGCGAGGTCTTCCCCTTCAGGTATAACCAAGTGCCCTGGATGATGCTTAGCGAGGTCTTTCCCTTCAGGTATAACCAAGTGCCCTGGATGATGCTTAGGAGGTCTCCCTTCAGGTAAACAATGCCCTGGATGATGCTTAGTGAGGTCTTCCCCTTCAGGTATAAACCAAGTGTCCTGGATGATGCTTAGTGAGGTCTTCCCCTTCAGGTATAAAGCAGAGATGGCTCCCTGGATTGATGATCTTAGCGAGGTCTTCCCCTTCAGGTATAACCAAGTGTCCTGGATGATGCTTAGCGAGGTCTTCCCCTTCAGGTATAACAAGCAGAGTTTGGCCCCTGGATAACATGCCTATGAGTAGAGGTCTTCCCCTTCAGGTATAACCAAGTGCCCTGGATGATGCTTAGCGAGGTCTTCCCCTTCAGGTATAACCAAGTGCCCTGGATGATGCTTAGCGAGGTCTTCCCCTTCAGGTATAACCAAGTGCCCTGGATGATGCTTAACGAGGTCTTCCCCTTCAGGTATAACCAAGTGCCCTGGATGATGCTTATGAGGTCTTCCCCTTCAGGTATAACCAAGTGTCCTGGATGATGCTTAGCGAGGTCTTCCCCTTCAGGTATAACCAATGCCTGGATGATGCTAGTGAGGTTTCCCTTAGGATAGAAGGTCCTGGATGATGCTTGTGAGTCTTCTCCTTCAGGTATAACCAAGGGTCCTGGATGATGCTTAGCGAGGTCTTCCCCTTCAGGTATAACCAACTGCCCTGGATGATGCTTAGCGAGGTCTTTCCCCTTCAGGTATAACCAAGTGCCCTGGATGATGCTTAGCGAGGTTTCCCCTTCAGGTATAACCAAGTGCCCTGGATGATGCTTAGCGAGGTCTTCCCCTTCAGGTATAACCAAGTGCCCTGGATGATGCTTAGCGAGGTCTTTCCCTTCAGGTATAACCAAGCCTGAGTGCGCAGTCACTCAGGACAAATCTGGATGGCTTAGGAGGTCTTCCCCTTCAGGTATAACCAAGTGTCCTGGATGATGCTTAGTGAGGTCTTCCCCTTCAGGTATAAAGAAGTGTCATGGATGATGCTTAGCGAGGTCTTCCCCTTCAGGTATAACCAATTGCCCTGGATGATGCTTAGCGAGGTCTTCCCCTTCAGGTATAACCAAGTGCGTGACTTGCGGTCTCCTTAGGAACAGTTCCGATGATGCTTAGCGAGGTCTTCCCCTTCAGGTATAACCAAGTGTCCTGTATGATGCTTAGCGAGATCTTCCCCTTCAGGTATAACCAAGTGCCCTGGATGATGCTTTAGTGAGGTCTTCCCCTTCAGGTATAAACCAAGTGTCCTGTATGATGCTTAGCGAGGTCTTCCCTTCAGGTAAAACCAAGTGTCCTGTATGATGCTTAGCGAGGTCTTCCCCTTCAGGTATAACCAAGCGCTCATCAACGTAAATGATTTTGCGAAACAGAGTCATTGTACTGGTTTCTAAAACAATTTTCGACGTGAAAAAAAATTCGGAAGGGGTACATGAACGTTGTGGCCCTGAAACCCAGTGTTGCTAAAGCAACTTCGTCTGCCTGTCTTCTCACCTTTCATTTCCTACCACAAATATGGAATGTGTTAATTAATTATTGCGGCGAAATGGACGACAGGACGAGATGTACAACATAGCTTATATCTTCAGAGATTAAGTGAAATTACTTTTCTGCCTAATGCTCCCCGCTTTCCGAAACAGCGTTGCTTTAAGAGATTGAGAGGCTTCGCTCCTTTCTGCTGGTACGAACAACATGTAGGTGAGTGTAAATAAGTAGCATTGGTGGACTGATACTGACAGCGGAAATACATAAGTACTAGGAGAAAACCCTTTCCCAGTGCCACTTTTCAGAAGACAAATTTTAACATGACATAGTGAAAGATTCAGACCGTACCGCGCAGTAAACACACTCCGTCTCAGTTATACAAACCAGTCAGTTAATGCTGTACAGTGAAATAATCGCTGTTTGTTCTGGGATCCACACAAAACACATAAATACAGTCCGTACCGCGCAGTAAACACACTCCGTCTCAGTTATACAAACCAGTCAGTTAATGCTGTACAGTGAAATAATCGCTGTTTGTTCTGAGATCCATACAAAACACATAAATACAGACCGTACCGCGCAGTAAACACACTCCGTCTCAGTCATACAAACCAGTCAGTTAATGCTGTATAGTGAAATAATCGCTGTTTGTTCTGAGATCCACACAAAACACATAAATACAGTCCGTACCGCGCAGTAAACACACTCCATCCCAGTTATACAAACCAGTCAGTTAATGCTGTACAGTGAAATAATCGCTGTTTGTTCTGAGATCCACACAAAACACATAAATACAGTCCGTACCGCGCAGTAAACACACTCCGTCTCAGTTATACAAATCAGTCAGTTAATGCTGTACAGTGAAATAATCGCTGTTTGTTCTGAGATCCATACAAAACACATAAATACAGACCGTACCGCGCAGTAAACACACTCCATCCCAGTTATACAAACCAGTCAGTTAATGCTGTACAGTGAAATAATCGCTGTTTGTTCTGAGATCCACACAAAACACATAAATACAGTCCGTACCGCGCAGTAAACACACTCCGTCTCAGTTATACAAACCAGTCAGTTAATGCTGTACAGTGAAATAATCGCTGTTTGTTCTGAGATCCATACAAAACACATAAATACAGACCGTACCGCGCAGTAAACACACTCCGTCTCAGTTATACAAACCAGTCAGTTAATGCTGTACAGTGAAATAATCGCTGTTTGTTCTGGGATCCACACAAAACACATAAATACAGTCCGTACCGCCCAGTAAACACACTCCGTCTCAGTTATACAAACCAGTCAGTTAATGCTGTACAGTGAAATAATCGCTGTTTGTTCTGAGATCCATACAAAACACATAAATACAGACCGTACCGCGCAGTAAACACACTCCGTCTCAGTTATACAAACCAGTCAGTTAATGCTGTATAGTGAAATAATCGCTGTTTGTTATGAGATCCACACAAAACACATAAATACAGTCCGTACCGCGCAGTAAACACACTCCATCCCAGTTATACAAACCAGTCAGTTAATGCTGTACAGTGAAATAATCGCTGTTTGTTCTGAGATCCACACAAAACACATAAATACAGTCCGTACCGCGCAGTAAACACACTCCGTCTCAGTTATACAAATCAGTCAGTTAATGCTGTACAGTGAAATAATCGCTGTTTGTTCTGAGATCCATACAAAACACATAAATACAGACCGTACCGCGCAGTAAACACACTCCATCCCAGTTATACAAACCAGTCAGTTAATGCTGTACAGTGAAATAATCGCTGTTTGTTCTGAGATCCACACAAAACACATAAATACAGTCCGTACCGCGCAGTAAACACACTCCGTCTCAGTTATACAAACCAGTCAGTTAATGCTGTATAGTGAAATAATCGCTGTTTGTTCTGAGATCCACATAAAACACATAAACACAGTCCGTACCGCGCAGTAAACACACTCCATCCCAGTTATACAAACCAGTCAGTTAATGTTGTATAGTGAAATAATCGCTGTTTGTTCTGAGATCCACACAAAACACATAAATACAGTCCGTACCGCGCAGTAAACACACTCCGTCTCAGTTATACAAACCAGTCAGTTAATGTTGTACAGTGAAATAATCGCTGTTTGTTCTGAGATCCACACAAAACACATAAATACAGTCCGTACCGCGCAGTAAACACACCCCGTCTCAGTTATACAAACCAGTCAGTTAATGTTGTACAGTGAAATAATCGCTGTTTGTTCTGAGATCCACACAAAACACATAAATACAGTCCGTACCGCGCAGTAAACACACCCCGTCTCAGTTATACAAACCAGTCAGTTAATGTTGTACAGTGAAATAATCGCTGTTTGTTCTGAGATCCACACAAAACACATAAATACACTGTGTGGGCAGAACGTAGTATTTGTGAAAGTTAAAACGTGGTGGTACGTATAGTAACCACTGGGCTTTAAACTGTCAATGTAGCTCCCCCCTCTCTACTACCCTCTAACCCTTCTCCCCGCCCATTATGACACCCATAAGCTCGTAATACAGCAATAAACGCGGTGTTAACAGCTGACGTAGCTCACTGCTGTGGCATTTGTACGTCACACAAAACAACAACAGCATTATTTACGTTGCATTTAACATATTTACCCTTTCCTCGTATTATCAACAGCAGTTTTACAATTCAAAACTTATTGCGATCCATATGGCCTAACGCATAAATTTTACCTCTTTAAAGACTAAACTTAACTTGAATTATGTATAAAGACCCAGTCCGTACCGCGCAGTAAACACACTCCGTCTGTTATAAAAACCAGTCAGTTAATGCTGTACAGTGAAATAATCGCTGTTAGTTCTGAGATCCACACAAAACACATAAATACACTGTGTGGGCAGAACGTAGAATTTGTGAATGTTAAACGTGGTGGTACATATAGTAACCACTGGGCTTTAGGTGTGTACATATAAAGACACAGTCCGTACCGCGCAGTAAACACACTCCGTCTCAGTTATACAAACCAGTCAGTTAATGTTGTACATTGAAATAATCGCTGTTTGTTCTGAGATCCACACAAAACACATAAATACAGTCCGTACCGCGCAGTAAACACACTCCGTCTCAGTTATACAAACCAGTCAGTTAATGCTGTACAGTGAAATAATCGCTGTTTGTTCTGAGATCCACACAAAACACATAAATACAGTCCGTACCGCCCAGTAAACACACTCCGTCTCAGTTATACAAACCAGTCAGTTAATGCTGTACAGTGAAATAATCGCTGTTTGTTCTGAGATCCACACAAAACACATAAATACAGTCCGTACCGCGCAGTAAACACACTCCGTCTCAGTTATACAAACCAGTCAGTTAATGCTGTACAGTGAAATAATCGCTGTTTGTTCTGATATCCACACAAAACACATAAATACACTGCGTGGGCAGAACGTAGAATTTGTGAATGTTAAACCTGGCGGTACAAACGTTTAAAAAGTTAACAATGTTGAAGGCACAGATGGCGTCTTCGGCGTCTTAACGGATATGCGCTCCGGTGAACAGGGAAGTATGTCTTTTTGGAAGAATGACGATGAGAAATTTATAAGGTTAATGTTATCAGACAAGTCACTGGAGTATGGTGCCTTCACACTTCGTTACATCATTAAACAGAGGCACTTTGTATTAGAAGGTTACGAGTTGTTAGGTTATGAAAGACAGACCTTCGCCTTTAGCTCGTAACATGCAGTGACTCACCGACCGACCACCGTCTGACTGACTGACTGACTGACTGACTATCTAGAAATGTAACAACTGACATTTTCCAAATCACCTACTTCACTTCCATAAGCCACCTCTCCGACAAACGTGTCTTCGATTTTTGTGATTAGTCAGGCAATAAAATAGGGTCTTACGTTGTTTGTTGACCAATCCGTCTTAAAGGACATTTCATAATCCCTATTGGTTTAAAACAAAATTAAAATATTCTGGGAACAAAACAACCGCAGTTGCGTACGGATTTGGGACAAACGTTTGTGACACTTTTTTCTTCCATGGCGCAACAGCCCCTACTGGGCCAGGACCTCCTTATTATCGAGTCTTCACGATCACACTCAGACACAACACAATCGGTAGGACTCCTCTGGACGAGTGATCAGCCCGTCGCAGAGACCTCTACCTGACAACACACAACACTCACAAGAGACAGACATCCATGCTCTAGGCGGGATTCCAACCCACAATCCCAGCAAGCGAACGACCGTAGACCCACGCCTTAGACCGCGCGGCCACTGGGATCGAACGTTAGTGGCATTACCTGCACTAAACGCAGAGTCTAGTAAAATCGTCAAACGTGAATTTGGTGTTCGATTTTCTGTTAAATTTTCAGACATAGTGAAAAAGACTTTGAGCGGTTTTCCTCCGTCATTCAGACGAATGGCGGGATAATATTCTTAAACCAGACGCGACCATCTCCTCCCAAATCCTTACCTTTCTAATATCTACAGGGCACACACAAAAGAATGGTGCGGTATCAAAAGTGATTACAAAATATTTAAAACATAGCCGCTTACGCAACACCTTCCACACCGTCATTTTTGGCATGCCCAATTCCCTGCTTCCTGTAGCCACTGACTTGCGGAGAATTCGCTGAAACGCCTCACGCACTCTTTCAATGTTTTCATCAGACACACGATTCACTTTTGAAACCGCACCATTCTTTTGTGTATGCCCTGTATAATCATCTTCCAATCTCATTGGACGTTTTATAACCGACGTAGTTGAATTAACACATTAAGTGAAGCAAGAGCCAATCGGCTTTATAGATAGTTCCTTCATATGGAATTTGGAGGTTTCTACAGCGGTGTAGTTGAGGACTCCGTCAGAGATTTGACCCAGCGTCGCCGGGTAACATTTACCCGACAGTTACTAAATTCGTCTTCCAGGGTCTAGATGTACGACAGGAATTATTCTGGGCCCTCTTGATAAAGGAATTACGTTCCTTTGAAACGTCCGGAACTGATTACCCAGCAACGCAGAGTCACTCCCAGAAGAACGAAATTCTCAGGTTATTAACATATTACTGTAAAAATTTGTGTCGCTATGAGAGAAGACATGGAATGGAGGTTGTCTGACGAGAATATCTGAAACGAAGAGGGACGTAGGAAAGAGAGGGTGGATATAATTACGCAAAAAATAAAACTTCACAAATTATATTCCATTCCTAACATTATTTATTGGATGATTAAAGCACGCAGCATCACGCCTGAGGGACATAAGAAACGCAAAGAAAATTTTGGTCAGCATACCGCAAGAAGAGAGAGCGCTTGGGAGATTCTGAGCATAAGAAATAATGAGAAAAAGTGTATAAGTGGACATTCCTTACATATCGTTCAGAATAGGGCCAAACAGCGGAATTTTCTGGAGATTAAATAAATCTTCATTTATCACACAACCTGGAAATTTCTGACCAATTGATTAACTATCAGCTTTCAAACTGCACTACCGTGCCGTAAATTATTAACTTGTTTCACTGTGTTATATTCAGATACTCTAAGGTGTCCCGTTTATCGTCTCCCCGAGCAAGGCAGATTTATCGCATAGTAAGCCTGCATCCGCCGGGACATCCCTCGACAGCGAATGTTGTCGGAGACATGATAAAAGGGACAACGTTCTTATCCTCAGTCCTTTAAAAAAGTTAGATTCTACATCACAAGTGTTATGTTTAATTGGGTTTACATGTATGTTACAGGGTTATGGTTCAATTTTTCGAATATCTGAAGTTAATTTTTTATCTCGCAGGACTCGGGGGATCGCCAGCGGGTTCTCGGCCGCCATGTGCTACGTGTTCCTGTTTGCCGCCTCAAAGACATACCTGGACATGGAGTACAGCTTACATTTGCACGGCGTATTCTTACTGTTTACTGTTGTCAACGCGGTTGGCTTCGTATTCGTGTACTACAGAATGCCGCGAATGGAAGGCAGAACGTTGGTGGAAATTGAGGAATATTTCAGCGGACAGAATAAGAAAGGTTTCTTAAGGAAATAAGAACCGCATTAGATTTATTCCACAGATCTGTTACACGAAATATTAATAAGTCGCTGGAACTGTAACACAACCACAGGGAAGTACAGACATTCACAAGATATTTTACGAAAAGAGAGCTGTAGAAAACGTGTGTAAATTACAATACTGATTATTTTTTCCCATAAATACTTATCATGTGATTTAATATGTGACATAAACAATAGGGCGTGTCTAAATATCTGTAAAATTAGTATTTTCTTTTAAAAATGTTGCATACAATGATGGTAAAATCACAAATGACTCCTGCTACTCGAGTGTTATATAAATAAATAGTTTTGTAAAAATTTATTTGTAAAATCTGATACAGTATACATAAATATGTACAATGGTAATTTTTTTATATGACTTTCAACGTGCACTTTCAATGCACCGTCTATTAACCAACTAGGGGAAAATTTGTAAACAATTAAATAGTTGAAAGTGAACGTTCATTTAGTTGGTTAATAGACAATGTGCAATGGTAATCTCTCTGTCGAACAAATTGTAAAGAAAAAAACTGGTAATCATAGAGTAAGTTAAAACTGCAACAAAAGAAAGGTGCACAGACTGTTTCAGGAACATACTGAATTAACTAGGGGCTGGGGGGCCGTGCCATGGCTCAGGCGGTTAGTCGCCGGGCTCTCACCGCAGATGCCCGGGTTCGATCCCGGGTCAGTCCATGTGGGATTTGTGGTGGACAAAGTGGCACTGGAACAGGTTTTTCTCCGAGTACTTCGGTTTTCCCTTGTCAATTTCATTCCACCGGTGCTACATTACTTGGAAAACGGAAAAAAACTAATCATCTCCATCACAGGGTTGCACAATAAGCCTTCTGACTGCGGTGCGTCCGTAGCATCTGCTCCGGGGCCTTTCACCAAAAAAAAGGGGGCTGGGAAAGGGGGCTACATTATAGAGAGGCGGACGTTGGTTCATTCTAAACTAGATTTTATTTTTCTAATTACATCATCCCTCATGTCAGTGTTTTTAAACTCTTCCACGCGGCAGTAGTAACTTAACGTATATTTCAAAATTTCATGCCACACTGAATCATGTTGGCTATTATTGTGACGTACTGTGTTCGACTCACATGATTGGCTTTGACCTTGGCAGTATTGACACAAGGTAAAGTCATATCCTTAGACCTTTATAACCAGTAACCGATGTATTCCGTATAAAAAATACACTAGACTTAAGTACAGTTGTGTCTTGTGCGTGCGAGTTAATATTATTTTTTACGTCTGTCAGGTCAGAGTTCCGCATAAGTTTAACTCTGTATTTCATTTACTGTATAGAATGGGAGAATAATATCGACGTAGACAGAAATAATGTGTGAATTTCAAGGGCAAACTCAACTGATTTAGTATAGGAACCCAATGGTGGGACATCGTGACCACACTATTAAAATTTTGAGTTCAATAAAAACAGTAAATATATTTACCACGTCAGTAAACAATTTCTTTTTTCCCTTGTGTTATTTTCTTTACTTGTTTCTCCCTTAAAACCTTCCATCCTTCTTTCTTCCCTTCTCCTCTTTATTTATTTTTCCCGCTGTTCTTCCCTCTCATCTCCTTCCCATTGCTAATTTTATTATTTTTTATTCACTTCTTCCTCGTCTTCTCGGTCTTTCATCTTTCAATACAAGCCAAGATAAGTCAATTAATGTCTCCAAAACAGCTCCACCAGCAAGGGACAGGTTTTTCATCTCCCTCCCTCCCCCATATAGAGTCTGCGACATAAATTGCTTAGGCTACATTAATTACCCAGCGGTTTTACTGCAGGATGAAACGGACAGAGCATGAAGCTCAACACTTTTTTCTACAGACAACGTAACCTGTCATCTTTCTCCTTTACTTCCTCCCCACTTCGCTCTCCCACGCATCCGTGTCTGTACTTATTACGTCACCACATGTGTGTCTTAAACTTGTTAATTGACCATCTCGTCACGGAATTCATGTTTGTACAGACAACGACAAATTGAGCTAAATTTGTCAAGTCAAACACAACTACAAATTGAAATAAATTTGTCAAGTCAAACACAACTACAAATTGAAATAAATTTGTCAAGTCAAACACAACTACAAATTGAAATAAATTTGTCAAGTCAAACACAACTACAAATTGAAATAAATTTGTCAAGTCAAACACAACTACAAATTGAAATAAATTTGTCAAGTCAAACACAACTACAAATTGAAATAAATTTGTCAAGTCAAACACAACTACAAATTGAAATAAATTTGTCAAGTCAAACACAACTACAAATTGAAATAAATTTGTCAAGTCAAACACAAGTACAAATTGAAATAAATTTGTCAAGTCAAACACAACTACAAATTGAAATAAATTTGTCAAGTCAAACACAACTACAAATTGAAATAAATTTGTCAAGTCAAACACAACTACAAATTGAACTAAATTTGTCAAGTCAAACAACTACAAATTTCCGGGAAGAATACTGTAGCTTGCAAACTTGACACACATTTCCCAACAGCAAGACTGAGGCTAACTAACCAACCAACCAACCAACCAACAAACGAACCGACCGACCGACCGACTGACCGACCGTGCCATATGTCAGAGGGTTAGTAGCCGGCATCTAATTGCAGACATCAGAGTTCTTTCTAAGGGTACTCCGTGTAGGATTTGTGGTGGACAAACCGGCACTGGGACGTATTTTACGGTGGACAGAAAATGGGCCTGCTAAAGGCTCCAGTTCTACGAAACACAAAATAATCTGACCCCAAAGATTAAAAACAATACAAACCCAAGTAATGAAATAACTCAATGACGAAATCCATGCTTTACAGTCCTACTTTAGAAGCTAATATTCATTGAATTAATAGACTTTGAAACTTTATTACTCTGTTATAAGTTTTAAAACTTTCGCGGCGACGGAGCTAGTCCCCGAAACGTTGTATTCAAACGAATTGACGCGGCTGTGCGCCCGAGAAAACTATATTGAATTTATTACTCTGTTTACAAAATTTCTCCACTTATTCTTATTCCGAGCTACGTGAATTCAATCCACACATTTATATAAGATAAAATGTACTTTACATAAATAACACTATGTATTCCGTCTGACACAACCTGTATTTATTATTGTTTTTGTTTAAACACTTCATGTTGCGATCAAGCCGACTTTCATCAGGCGTTTGTTTTATACAAAAACTTAAAACTCCTGGTAAAAACGTAAATTTTTTTTTGCGAGAGCTCACAAATTATATAAATATACAAAACATAAACTAATATCGACTTGTAAACTTGGTGGTGTGTTATTAAACACGAACGGTTTGGTGAACAACCCAAAAGTTAAAAGTTTAAAAATTTTAAAAAATTTGGAAAATTTTAAAAATAAAATAAACTGTAATATTACCCCCCGTTTCGCCGAGCGCTCCCTTCTACTTTTGTCATCTAACTGTCGCGATGTTATTTTTCCACAAATAAGTAACTTAAAAGTGTTGCATAATTCTCGAAAGTAACACAAATAATTTATATCCTTAGTCTAATTTTAACATCACATATTCGTATGGGAACTACGTTGATCTTATTTGCCTCCCTGCCATCTGTCACTGATTAAGCCCTTTTGCGTCTTCTATTTCAGAAATATCGTCTGACACTATGCATCATGCGACATCCGATGTTCCCACAGCGATGTTGTTAAAGATTCAAGTGTTCTGTTATGTGACGCCTTATTGATAGGTGACACCGACGTTTCGGGAGATCACACCACAGAAGACTTTCAACTTCAGTATATACCACACAAACAACAAACCTACACGGGACAACGCACACAAAATAAAAGTCACCATGTATCGATACCCCGAATGGGTTTCGAACACAAGATCCCACGTTCGACTCTAACGCAGTACGATCTTTAAACTTCCCGACCACTCTGATAACCTGCTTCAAATATCGACAGTATGAAATTAAAAGGATATATACAGGATGCTTCTTCTTCGCGTCTCTGAACACGAAAGCTGTCGCGTTGTGTTCCGGAGAATGGAGGCTTTCTAACCGATAAAACTGCCTTGCTCAGGGGACACGATAAAATGGACACCTGTGAAATGGTGTCGTGGTCTGTAGTACAATAACAGTCACAACAAATTCACGAAAAAAAAATCGTTTTATGTAAAAAAAAACTATTAGATGTGAAATGCGACATAAGTCTACTGACTTTATGAACAAGGAAAGTAGACGAGAAATCGCAGGGTATATTTAAAACACACTGTATGTTACTAAGAAAATATGATTCCTCACGCAGTGAGAAAGGACTGTGCACAGATCAAATTCTGTCACGTGCTTTTCTTCAAGTGAAGCACGTGCGGTCACTTAAACACCACGTTCCCGCGATTTCCTGATGTTCATTTCACGTATGACTGTACCTCACCTATGCGACCTGACACGTAATCCTATTTACGGCAACCGAAGCAAAAGGGGATTCCCTGCTTACCTGTATTGTGTTTCTGTTTTCCTCCTAACTGACCTTTCTTTGTTTCATAATCACTATGGACTTTACTTGCCTGCCGATTCAGCTGTGAAACTTGGTCTATTACCAGTGTGGTCTAAGGCATAACGACGGATTTTGAAGATCTGACAACATGGTGTCAGAGAGTATATTTGGGCGTAGAACGACGATTTTCAGCCATCTGTTTCGCTTACCACAAAACATTCTGTCCAGAAGCCTTATTCCCACTACAGTAAAAACAAAACCTACCTCATTCCATGACGTGTCTTTTTATAATTACTTACTTATAATGTTGTTTTAATGGATGTTCCTACTTTCCTTTTCATTGACATAATCCTTCCGGTCACCTCTTGTCACTTATAATATACAACACATAGGGCACTATGGCTCTGGGGTCGACTCAGCCTCTAACAGAAATGAGTATCAGAGATATCTCCTGGGGGTAAATGCGACCGGTGTGTAGGGCTGACGACCTTAAAACCTTCATGTGTCGATTGTCTGGACATTCTGGGAGCCTCGACCTCCTGGATCCCTAAGGGTCTGTCCAGGCTTATTATAGGATGGATTTACCCTTTTTCTTACATTCAGTAACTCATGTCCTTACGAATTACAATTTCTTGCGGGTATTCTAGTGAATTTGTTCAGTAACTTTACAAACAAATCCACTATAATACCAGCATAATCTAATTCACAAGAATAAGTATGTAGTTGAGAAACATTGCCAAATATTTATGTTGCTACACGGACATTCGTATTTAACCAATAAATTTGTTTTCTAATCTGTTGACAATATACTACATGTCAGTCATGTGAGCCTCACTATTTCTACATGGGAAGTTTTCAAGTCTCCTTGATGATGGTTAAATAATTAAACGAAACACTCACGAGTGTAAAAACACGCGCTACAGTCCATTCAATAAGTAGGCTCTGCTTGCGTCCGGTTACATAGTAAATAGGTAAAGCAATCCCATTACAGGCCTGGACAGACCTTTAGGGTTCCAGGAGGTTGAGGCTCCCAGATTTATAGACAATCGGCACATGAAGGTGAAAAGGTTGTCAGCCTTACACACCGGCCGCCTTTACCCCCAAGGAAATATTCCTGA